>SNQJ01S0046716.1:0-48583 GCA_010110895.2 Picea sitchensis | reverse complement strand
GCACATGCAATTCCAGACCCCCCTTGGCTTTCTACCTTTAATAAGGGGGGGGGTCCAAAATCAGGTGTGCACCTTCCCAGCAGCCAAGATGAAAGCACCCGGATCAACGACGCTCAGGTGATTCCAACCCTTCTCAGTCGTTCTACCTTTAATCAATGTGGGGTCGCCTCCCGTCGTGTCACCCCCTCATCTACTGACATCTGTCTGTCCACTCACCCTCATGATATATCCCTTTCCTCTTCGCCCCCTTCTTGCCTTCTGACACCTGACCTTTTCCCTTCCAAGTTGCTCGGAAACATTCCCTCCACTCTCCTAGGTGTCAAGCCCGCATATTCATCCACGTCCATCTGCATGGCCCCTTCCTACCTCATCGCCCTCTCACCTTCTACCATGTGTTTCCCCCCCAGTCACCTCCACCTCATCACCTTCCACAATCCACTTGTCCCCCGATGCTCCATGTTGTTTCCACCTGTGTCCTGTCCATACCCCATGGTGTTCCTCATCCGATGTCACCACTTATGTTCATTCGCCATCACCTCTGTCATACCCTCGTCCACATCCACCATAGGGGTCCCTCGCAACAGTCCATTGAAGCAACATCCAACGAGAGACCGTTTGGTTGGTCCAGGTGGCACCATTAGGAGACCGCCATAGAAGACAGAATTGACCGAGGCCATCCCCGATCCCAAAAAGTAGTTATTGCGGAAGTTGCTGGTGGTTGAACATCATCTTCAACATAAAAGGAAGGTCTGGAAAAAGACTAATTCATGTCAACTCACCTGCAAAAGGACAGTCTAAAATCTGATGGCGTCTTTCATATGCGCATGATCGTCCTGAGTCTACATGGGCAAGCTGCCAGAAGCCATGCAGACGCAATGCTTTTAGTGCAGTGTCTCGTTTTTGTTGTTGTTGTTGTTTTGAGTATATGTAGGCATTTTCTCCATTTTTGTAGGGATCGATGGTAGAGAGAATCTCCCGATTGTAAAGTTTTAACAGACACTCTAGTTCTCTGGTTATGCATCTGTATGTAAGATTTCTTGTTTAATGACAGACAGTTTTCCTACCCAATCTAGTTTTCATCTCATACTGAGGGAGTTCATGATTGACTGATTCACATGAATTATTGCAATTATGTTATGATAAAGGATTTATTGTTGCATTGTTGTATTCTTCGGTTTTCTGCATTTGAATGTAAGAAGATCTTGTATTTAGATGTTTTCTCCTACAGTCTGTTAGAAACCTGATGTTTACGACAGACCTTTGCAGTTCTCTTATACAAGTCTTCCCCCTACTCACCCTTACTACAACTCACTATCTGAAGTTTATCTAAGACCTCACTTACCCATGCATGCCTGGCCTAGTTTCGGAGTTAGAACAACATCGTTTTGAGTTAACTTCCATTCAATCACCCCTTTTTATAAAAAAAATGTGACATAAACTGATGGGTGTCGGGCTCTGCTCCTGTTTCAATCCAGGAGTGACTTCTGAAGCTAACACCTGGAAACCTTTTAATCATCACTTTCACGATGACCTACCCTGATGTTCAACCTGTAGAATTCTTCAGTATATTCCTTCACTGACATCAGCTTCTGTCTCAAATTTTGCATTCTCTGAAACAAAGTAATTTGGTAATCGATGGGAATGAATTTCACCTTCATCTTTGCGATCATCCTATCCCAACTCTTTATCTTATGCTTGCCTTTGCAGCATCTGTTAGCTTGTAGATCATCCCACCACAATGCTGCATGTCCTTTCAATCTTGTGACAACATGTTTGACCTTTTTGTCCTCCTCGACATCTTCATAGTCAAAATATGTGTCTAGAGCTCTAATCCAGTCTAGAAGCTCTTCATCATCCAGATTTCCTTCATATACTGGAATATCCATTTTTACTCTAACACCCATTCTTGCAATAGCCCTAATCAAACGTTCATTTGCTACATCTTCTGTTGTGACTTCTTCTCCTTCATGTCCAACTTCATTTTCACTTTCGGAATCACTGAGATCCCCAACACCAGCTGTGTGCCTCTGTTTTATTTCCATGTCCATGACTCTGGTGTGTAGATCATGTATATCTCTTTCCATGGTTGGATTTGGCACCTGCCTACCTCTTTCTCTTGATGTATCCCTATCCTATGGTGGATCGGATGTTTGTCTGTCTCTTCTTCTTAGCGGCATGGCTGCGATTTTCTTTCTCGCTTTCCCTGTCTGAAGTATACAAACAGAGTCAAGCTCTGATACCAAACTAACGCAAACCTATCGGTCCTCGGGCTGAGATCCGCTCATAGGATCGTTCTCTATCCCCTTGAGCCATATCATCTCTTTCGATTCCTCGCTGGAATCTCAATTTCAATCGATCCACAGGTCCTTTTCACAGCTTGCAATCCCGAGAGTTCACGAGTCGTGCCTCCCGACTCTTCCTCTCCAATCTCGCAATACCCGAGATCGCGAAATGGGTATATCTCTTCTTTCGTCAGTGCCCTCCACGTGTGACCACCGGCTAAGATTCACGCAAGCTCCTCTCGCTACTCGACACTTTGTGAGTTCAAAGTTTGAACTCTTGTGCTCTTATCTCGTGAATCCCCGAGATGCGACAAGTGAGCGGAGTGTTGACTCCTTCCAATATGTGATGTGTGTTCACCAGTCTATTTCCCGGGCCCACCGTGTGGTTCTTCCATGTGTCTCTTATGCCCAACTTCGGCACATTGTGACTTCGCTTCCCGAAGCGCTACCTCATTTGTATCCCGACACCCGAAGTGTCGAGATCCCAAACTCCTCACTACCCCTTGTCGCAACTCACGACTTCGGGACTTTCGGGACAATAGTCTTGACCTCCTATCCGCCGATATGCCGAAATGACAAAATTCTGACACATCGTCAATGTGGGTCCCACAATGGAACTTCTCACCTTTTCGGAGTTTTGAACTTCACGACTTCGCGAATCCTGATGCTATGCCCTCGGTTCTTCAACTCACAAAACCCTAAAATGGTCAACAAAGGTTTGACCTCCATGTCGACAAGTATGCCATCTGTCCACTCTGTGCTATCAGGTTCTTCTGCACCTTCAAACCTCTAAATGCACTATAGGTGTGATGAGACTATAATCCAATGGTCCTTGTTGGCTCAGATCCTACGGCTGTCCTAGCTCCTCGTGATTTCACCACTCACGACTTGGAGCACCCAATCTTTGGAATCTCACCTTGCGAACCTTTGAGTTCACGAGATCCCTTGATCTCTGCCACCTGTCCTCCTCTGATTGACGGTCCCGATATTCTCGCGACTTCGCCACTCGCGAAGTTGAATAACTTCTCTTTCTGACCTCCGATCTTCGAATCCCTGATTTGGGTGACCTCGCGACACGTGTCCTCCTTCTACGGATGGCTCAGATTCTTTCACGGTTTCACGACCTCGCCTTTCGCAACCTCGCGAATCTTGGTGTAAAGTTTTTAAACCGTAACTCCCCTTCTCCTCTGCATGATTCGACGATTCTCAGAACTTCATGAATTCTCCACAGAAAATTTCAACTGTCTAATTTCTTTCTAACAACTCCTGCGAAATGAACAAGTCTTCTTTCACAAACTTTTCCACCAGCAAAACAACATCACTACACCTCCTTCTGACACTTCAAGGCCCTATCCCTCTTAATCTTCTCTGTGACAACTCGATTCTTCAAGAAGACTCCTGCATGCACTCCTTGTGGAAACTCTTCAATACTTCCAAGTATTGGATTCTTCGATTCTGTGCACTCTCTGCGACAACAGTCTTTCAATAGTTTCACTCAGGTTGTAACTCCGAGACTTCACTCGGCCTGCGCACTCCTTGCACGGCTCCTGTGCTTAAATTGCACTTCTGCGAGAATGAGAACGATGTTATCCCTCCTGAGCTTGCAGAGACGAACTCTGACTTCTGTCAATGCACACCTTGCGGACAATTTCACTGTACTCCTTGCAGGAAAACTCTTGCTCAGACAGAGAAACAATTGAAACTCATTATTTACTCTCCCTCTCTTCAGATTTAAGACATTTAACATGAAATCATACATTCACGCACTAAATCAAATGCATAACAGAGAGTAAACAAGCATATATCAATCATCATGTGCAACACAGAAAGCAATTGGACACCATGAGTCTGAACTAAAAATCTTTGTATTAATCCAGAATTTTTGTACATGGGTTTTTTAACTCTACACAACTCTTTGCTTCTGCTCTCCTATGCTCTCTTGATTGATAATGCTGCTAATAATGTTACAATGATACAAGTGAGGGTGTCTATATCCATTTTCCCTCTAGCTCCTAAAACTATCTAATCTAAGAATTCAAAGCTACCTACTTACATTTACTATTATAAATGCCTCTTAGTCCTTCAGACGAGAGCGGGGTGCTCAAGGTCTGAGTACAATCTACAAGTATTATCTTTCTTAATTGTTTCATTTACGTTTGGTGTATCAAACTTCAAAATATTTCAACAATTCAGCATGTGCCAAAATGCGTTGGCGCTTTCCCCATGCTCGCTTGTTGTTGGCGATGCTCCTACATCAATGTCCCACATGGAAATCAATAGGTGGTTGGAGATAGAAACAACATGTACTAAAAACCACTAAGTCGACATGACCCTTGTGACCATAAAATCATGATGTGGTGTGTTAGGATTGGCCTTCACCCCTTTCTCGGATCCTTGAGTGACTTACTTTGTTTTTGTTTCCAATATTGCTCACCTCCGAGGGTATCAAGGTAATATTCTTTCGATTCCACCCTCATTGGAGTTCTAACACTCCCTAAATTTATTGTACTCTGAAATGTAAAGTCCGATGTTGTCACCCAAAATATTTTAACTATACACTATCAGCATGCAAACCCAGGAAAAGGGAATATTCCTTCGATGCCCTATCATCGGTGTATTTCTTGAATTGAATTTCGATGAGTTCTGATGTGACGACTCCGATGGGACCCATTTTTTACAAAAAATTCATTCCTATTGTGTCAACACACGAATCCAAGTGAGAGGGAATATACCTTTGATACCTTTCTGTTGGATCACGAATCGATCCATAAATTTCCCGCTCTAACACCATGACTCTGATATATGTATTTTCAAATCTAGGCCCCTCTCTACTCAAATACGTATATTTGGGCGATCTTATCCCTTAAATCACATTAAAGACAGAGATTGTGGTCTGATATTGAAATGGACTTCATACATAGGCGAGTTATTACACATTTGAGGATGATTTAATACATATTACTTGGCACTAAACCCTCCTTTAACACCTTATCATCCTCTATAGGTTGGTAAAACACTTTGCCATTTTTTTTATTATCCCAGTGATACTCTGAAACAATATTTTCAAGATTGTTTGTTGGTGTTAGGACCTAGAAATGTCCCTTTTTCACTATATCTTTTTCTCATTCAACCTTATCATTTCTATGCTAAATTCCTAATATCATGTTTGCTAAGACCTTTTTCCCAAGGTATGAATCATTGATCTTGCTTTTATATTCTTATTTACTTAAAATGTTTTATTGGTAGCGTTTCTCATATTTTATCCATGAATGTTCAACTAATGATCAAAATGTGTAGAACAACCAAGTCTTGAAGAAAGATCATTGTTGGTACACCAGCTGTTACAGTTGTGCACCAGTTCCACATGCTGTTACATCACTACAACAACCGTGCACCGTTTTTGGAAGCTGTTACACTTGCTGCAACAGATGTCCACCGATCCTGGAAGTTGGTATATCATTCAAATCAGAATCATGAAGACCGATCCTCAAGGCTATTACACGTTTTGGCTCATGCTGGTGATCAAGATCATTTATAGATTTTGTAATGATGACAAATCTTTTATATCATACAAACAGCCTGAGAATCTATGATTCTCAAGGCTGTTCTAAGTTCGTTTCAACTGAATGACTCTTTATTTAAATAATAGATCTTTTGTAATCATTGGGTATTGAAGATTAGTTGTGGAACAGTGAAGTGAAGAAAATCATTTTGTATCTAAACATTTTGGTGATTTAATAAATAAAGTGATTTGAGTTTCTTCAACCTACTGTAGTCTTTTCGAGTGGATTCAGTGAGAAGGAAAGGGACCACCTTCCTCATAGACTCCCCTCTATTGTGAGCTTTTAGACTAACTGCTTTGATTTGGATGATTTATCTGTTTAGCATTTCTAGAATACATTTGTTCTTACAGTTCATTCCCTTTCTGTTTAATGTGCATCAATGAGTCTCGTGAGAGTTAGAATCGATTGTTGAATATTGATGGAGAATTTCTTTAGGATTTAATTCCTTTTCTGCATTAGATTAAATATCTATTTGCAAGAACAATTAAATAGAAGTGTGAATCCCCTTTTTGCAATTAAGTAGACTTCCTTTCAACAATTTCCTTCTACAGAGTAAAATGGAAAATTAGAATAGATTAGATAATCTAGGATTCTTATACACTCATCAATTTCTACTTCTGGAAATTAGATTTCAATTATGCAAGTGTGATTTCAATTCTGCAACAATAGATTATAACTCTAGCTATGTTAGCAACTTGTGTTAGTGTTCATCTTTTCAACTCTGTTTCTTTTGGTGTTAATTTACCTTACTGCAATTGATTAGTGTTTTCTTTCATAATCTAGCATAGACTGTGCACAATTATCTTGCAATAACAAAACTTCCCTAGGTTTGACAATTCATATTGAACAGCTTAATTATCTATTTATTTAGACAATTAAAGTGCCCAACATTTTGGCGTCGTTGTCGGGGAAGAAAATTATAGATTCTTGTAAGAACATTAATTTTCTTTTCTTAGGAATGAGTAGTCTGCATGATTCAAAGAACAAGAGGATGTATCCCCAAAAATACTAACCCTACAGGTGCTAGAGGACATGGTGGAAGAAATCCTGCACTTGGAAGGCCAATCTTTGTTGATGATATTATAGCTAGAGCAGATTCTTCTTCGGGATATATCTTTCACCCTTCAAATCCTCCAAGAAGACATATTCCTCAGTCATCAGAACCACCCCATTTTCAATCATCATTTTAATCAGAGGATGAAGCTGAAGATCTGTCACCAACAAGTCAGCATGCAACACTGGAGAATATTGAAGATCAAGGAAGTGTATCTCGAAACAGGGAAAATCCAGAAGAAGCTATTTATCTGATCAACGGACAGATAGTCACTAAAGAGGAGTGGGACACTTTCTATATTGAGTGGAGAGAAAGAGAACATATGTAAGATCAAGGAGATAATGAAGAAGAGTTCCATTGTGAGAATCCACCGAACAACGAAGATCAGGGAAATGATGAAAATACTATATCTACCCTGGTATTTCCTATTTCTGATATTCCCAAATGGGGGATAGCTCCTATGAAGAACACACCTCTCTCATACCTACCAAATTTCCATGGATTATCTATTGAGGATCCAGATGAGTTTATGTTTGAATTTGGTATTCTTTGTAGAAGTTATGACTACACTACCACTGTGCAAAAGCTTAAATTGTTTCCAGCTACATTGAAGGGCAATGCGTTAATATGGTTCATGAGCCTTGGAGGAGAGAATATTTCAACATGGGGACAAACGAGGTAGCTTTTCCTGAACAAATACCAAGACTACTGCTAAATGAGGGAACAAAGAGAGGAAGTATTCAAGATGTCTCAGAAGGAGGATGAAACCCTTGAATATTTTTTGGAGTGACTCTAGTATAATATACAAAGGTCTGGACATATGGATGTGAGTAAGGACATTCTGAAAAATATTTTGCTAAAAGGAGTTAGAGATGACTGTTTATAGATGCTAAATATGCTTGGCAAGGGAGATATATCTAAGGAATCCTATGAAGACATTGTAAATCTTTGTAAGAGATGCTCTCGAGGATCTACAAGGAATAAGTCAGCTACCAGGGATGCCACTTTTTCAAGGGTACAAAAATCAGCCAATGGAGGGGAAACAAGAGTAGAAATAGTTAATCTATTAGAAGATTTCAAAACAGAAATGATTAACTATTTTTCTTCACAAATTGATACTCTTCATATCAAACAGAAACAAGAAGAATCAGATCGACCATTGTCCATTTTCTATCTGAAATGAAGAGACAAACATTCACCAAGGGAGTGCCCACTGAACAATGTCTAGGTATGTCTAATTTGTGAATTAGATCATGCCACTGACAAATGTCCCTCCCTACAAGGTGTAAAATTATCAATGAAGGTGACTAATGAGGAAGCGAAGGTTGCCTATCTAATAAAATAGAGGATACAATGGAAGCCACGAGGTCAAGGTATAAAACCTCAATTCTCTCATGCAACACTTAATTATTGAATAATAATCAATATGGACAGATGAATGCCCCCCCTCCTTATCAGGATCCAATGCATGGTTACCTATGCCCAAACAACATAATCACCATGGGAAATGGAACCCATATTGGAGAGGCCCTCAACAACAACTTACTTATCAAAACCATCACCAACAGAACCCCTATCAACAATAGTTCCAACCCCAGTACCAACAACAATAGCTGTAATTACCTCCCAATGCCCTACAAAAAAATCCTCCCTTATGACCTTAGATGCCTGTGAAACCTAACCCAAATCCAAAAAATAAGGTTGTTCATAATATTGATATACACAATTTGCGAACTATATCTATTACCCCTATGCCTTGTGATGAAATAAAATTAAGATCAGGGAGAATAGGCAAGCCAATAATTGAAGATGTTCCATCTTCAGAATTGGACAAGGAATCAGGGGAAAAACCATCTGTCGATACAGAGGATATTGATGAACCTATCATAGAATTAGCAGAACCCCCATTCCATGAAAGAATGGAAATTACCAAACTATGGAATTACCATCCTTCAATCTCTTAGGAGAATTGAAAAATATGCATGTTAACATTCCACTATTGCAAGTGATTAGGGATGTCCCTATTTATGCCAAGACTGTGAGAGACCTCTGTATCAAAAATCCTGGAAGGAAACCTAGGTACCCCCTCACAGTACACGTAGTGGGAGAATTGTCTGAAATGTTAGGAAAAACCCCAAATATTAAATATGGTAACCCAGGAAACCCTATAGTCACTGTCAAAATTGGACAGGCATTTATTCCCCATGTGTTAGTTGATTTAGGGGAAGCAAGTAACATTATGCAAATAGAGATGAAACAATTGTTGCAACTCATAATGCAAGTCTAACCTACTCATACTATTTTAGAATTAGTTGATCATTCTACTATCAAACTAGAAGGAGTAATCAATGATCTAGTTATTTTAGTTGATTCATGGGAGTATCCTGTTGATTTTGTCCTATTGAAACCTAAAACCCATATGGGGGGCCACCCTCTAATTCTAGGAAGAACATGGTTAGCTACAACTGATGCTTTCATTGGTTGTAGATCTGGTTCAATGACTATCTCGGATGGTTATGATACCAAGAAACTTACCCTTTATCCTCATGCTACACCCAGTGTGGAACCCAAAAATTCTTTATGGATGGACATTGAGGATGAAAGTTCTTTGCCTATGTTAACCATAGGAAAATCCCTAAGTTTCAAAGATGAGACAGAGGATGAGCTAATCAATATCTTTATCAATGACCCCTCTGTTGTTACACCAAACACGTATCATCAATTGAGTAGAATCTTTGACCCTACTGCCCAGGAAGGAGTGAGCCCAGATATGTTCTTTGAAACTGTTGTAAATCAAGTTAATTCAGCTGTAACAATCGATACTAAAACAATTGAATTATTTCCTAAATTCATTTCTAAGAGCTTCGCTGTAAAAATCAAACCTGAAAAAACCTTGAACATCAATCCTGATTTATCTTCTGTTGAAACTTGTTGTTTGATGAAGTTATTGATTGAACATAAAGAAGCATTTTCCTGGGATTACATGGATATGAAAAGAATTTCCTCTGAACTATGAACCCACCATATATACATTAAGGAATAATGTCAACCCATTTTCCAACCCCAAAGGAGTATGAACCCTAATATTAAAAAGATTGTTAAGGAAGAACTCCAAAAACTTCTAAATGTCGGATTCATCTGCCCTATATCAGACAACAAGTGGGTTTCATTGTTGTTTATCATACCTAAAAAGAATGGTAAATGGAGAGTGTGTGTGGACTATAGATACCTAAATAAGTCCACACAGAAGGATCATTTTCCTCTGCCATTTATTGATCAGGTTCTAGACAACATATCTGGGAAAAACATTTTCTCTTTCCTAGATGGATTTAGTGGCTATAACCAGATAAAACTTGCTGCACAGGACCAAGATAAGACCACCTTTACCATCCCTTGGGGTACATTTTCCTACAAGGTTCTCCCATTTGGCTTGTGTAATGCACCAACCACTTTCCAGAGAGTTGTAATTGGTATTTTCTCTGATATGGTGAACGATTGTATGGAAATATTCATGCATGACTCTACAGATTATGGTACTAATTTCGATGAATATTTATCTAATCTGGAAAAAGTGCTCAAAATATGTATACAGTATCATCTTTCTCTAAGTACATAAAAGTGTCATATGATGATGAGCGAAGGTGTGGTGCTGGGACAATTCATTTCTTATGCAGGAATTCTGGTAGACCCATCCAAAATCCAGGTAATTTTGGACATTCCAACCCCATCAACTCAGAAAGAAGTAAGAATGTTTTTAGGGAATGTTGGATATTACATGAGATTCATTAAAAAAAAATACAAAATTGCCTCTCCCTTATTTTGTATATTAACAAAAGATGTTGACTTTCATTGGACTAACAATTGTGAATTGTCTTTTGTAGATATGAAGAAGAAATTGTCCACAGCTCCCATTTTGAGAGGGCCCAATTGGGCTCTTCCATTTCACATTTCTTTAGATGCCTCAAACACTGCAATTAGTGCAGTGCTAGGGCAGCGGGAGGAAAAATATCCCTATGCTATCTACTATATAAGAAAGAACATGGCTCCTGCTGAGTTAAATTATATAGTTACAGAAAGAGAATTCTTGGCAGTGGTTTATGTGATCAATAAATTTAGGAATTATATCACTAGTTATCCTACTTTTATTCATACTGATCATTAAACAATTAAATATTTGATTAATAAACCTATTACTAATTCTCGAGTAATAAGATGGTTGTTATTACTACAAGAATTTGACATCACTATAGTAGATAGACCAGGAAAAGAAAATGTGATTGTTGATTTTCTCTCAAGATTGAATATAAATGATGATAATTCACCTGTAGGTGATTCCTTTCCAGATGAACATTTGTTTGCAGTATCTGCTCACTCACCTTGGTATGAAAACATTTCTAATTATTTGGTTGCCGAGAAGCTACCTCCACATCTATCTCCCCGAGAAAGAAGGAAGATTATTCAGAAGAGTGCTCAGTATAGTTGGATAGGGGGTTATATTTTCTACACAGGCCTGGATCAAGAAATCAGGAGATGTGTGAGGGATGATGAATTTTATGATCTTATTAAAGCTTTCCATGATGGACCTTGTGGGGGTCATTTTGTTGATAAAAGGACTGGGCATAAAATTTTGAGGATGGGCTATTTTTGGCCCACAATATTTCAAGATGAAAAGAAGTATGTCCAAGCCTATGACAGTTTCCAGTGAATGGGTCAGCCAAATCATAGGGATGAGATGCCTCTCCAGCCCTAAGTGGTTTTAGAGCCTTTTGAGAGATGTGCCATGGATTTTGTAGGGCCCATTAACCCACCTTCTAATCAGAAAGTCTATATATTGGTCTGCATAGATTACATGATCAAGGGGGTAGAGGCAAAAGCACTCATCAGGGCCTCAAAGGAAGTTGTCTTAGAAATTGTTTTTGAAGATATATTTGTTAGGTTTGGAGTTCCTAGAGAATTAATAACTGATGGGGGACCACCTTTCACATCACATAAGTTTGAAGCCCTACTCAATAAATATCATGTTTTTCATAGAATAGCTTCTCCATACCATCCCCAACGTAATGGGCAGGTGGAAAGTAAAAACAAATTCATAGAAGCTATTCTTAATAAGACAGTGAGGGAACATCGTAGGGATTGGTCTGACAGATTGCATGAAGCTCTATGGGCTTATCGAACCACTTGGAGGAACACAACTGGTTTTTCTCCTTATGAACTGGTATATGGGAAGAGCCATGTTTTTCCCATTGAGTTCGAGATCAAGACCTTAAGAACTGCATCAACAATCAATCTAGACTTGACTATGGGACATAATCCTAGACTACAGCAGCTAAATGAGATGTATGAAAAGAGTTTTGATGCTATTCATCAAACCCCAGTGATTCAACAACAAAGAACCAAGTGGCATGACCAATTCATCAAGAAGAAGTTATTCAAAAAGGGAGATTGGGGTTTTTTGTATGATTCAAGATTTAAATAATTTCAGGGTAAGATGCATACACGATGGCTAGGACCTTACGAGGTAGACACTGTTTTTCCCAATGGGACAGTCAGGTTGATCACTATTGATGGATCCAATACACAGTTACATGCAAATGGTCATCGCTTGCACCTGTATTAGTGTCTGCTTTCCAAGACAGAATTCACATCCAGATGTACAACTAATACAGGTTATCAATTTTGAAAGGAAAAGGAGCTTCCTTCTTCCCCTTCTAACCCTTAGAAATTTTTTCTTTTAAATAAAACCTTGTATATAAATAAACTCTGGGAATTTGATTTTTTTTTGGTTTTGCTTCAAAATTTTTATGTTTCTTTAATAAATTCAGCCTAGAAGGGTATCAGGCAGTTACTTGTGTGCAGATAGATTGATGAAAAACAAGGTAGATTACAGTGGAAGGAGCCAAAGGATTAGTTTCTAGAAGTTGAAAAACTTCCTAAGAACTAAGTGATTATGTGTTCGGTTGGGTTACATGTTGTTAGACCTCTTTCTGACAAAATCGTCACTTTACATGTTGTTACACCATTTTCCCGACTATTTTGTCTTAAATGGTGTTACACTCTTTTGGTCAATTTACATGCTGCTACACCTAATTCCATTATTCTAGCCAAAATACATGCTGATACACCTACCGTTGTTATTCCTTTTCGCTAATTTACATGCCACTTTACCCATTCTTTTCTCATTTCTGCCACTTTTCCATGCTGATACTCCATCAATCTTTCCCTCTCTGCTATATTTCCATGCTGAAACACTGTTGTTTTGTCATTTCCGCTGTTATCTTTTCTACTCTCTCTGACAGGAAATGTTGCTTCATCATTACTTGATTCCACATCTGCATATTTCCATTTGGTCAACCAAAGAAAGGACTCCACCTCTGCTCCACTTGTCATATCATACTTTCTCACATTCTAGAGCCATCTCTCATCATTACAACTATTCCATGCAGATCAGATGGCATTTGGATAGTGCGGTTACTCTAACAGATTGGTTCGTGCGGTCAGTTATGAGGTACATGATTAATCTTACGTGTCAAAGTAATGTAGATATGGAAGCAAGATTTAATGTTTACCTGTCGGTTGTCCTAAATTAGTTGCACCATGAGCCAATAAGATTAGTTGGGGGGGAAAGAAAATCTAATCCATCAAAATCCCATTTTATATGCACCTCTGCCACCTTTCGAACATGCTTATTTTCATTGAGACACTGTGTTCTTTCTGCAATCCTCATTCAAACTTTCTTTTTCTATGGTTTAAGTGTTGGTCTTGTTGGTGTCAGAAGTCACTCCTGGATTGCAGCATGAGTAAGCCTAAGGCCCATCAGTTTAAATGTCATGATTTGTTTGTAAAATGGGATCGAATGGAAGTAAACTCAGAAAAATATCGTTTTAACTCAGAAAACTGGGTTGGAATAGCTAAGACAGGTGAGGTCTTGATCTAATTTAAGCCAATAATTTTGCATAGTGGTGAGTAAGTGGAGGGAAAAACAAAGGAAATAAAGTCTTCTCTAGACATTCGGTCTTCCAACAGCCTTTAAAAAGGGGAAAAGTCTCAAATATGAGATCCTCTCAGATCTGATAAACTTCAAGAAAATTAAGATGTTGGAAAACTAATATAATCAAACATACATTATATAGTCATTACAACACCCGACTGGATCATCCATGCCCGGGATATTAATATTTAGAGGAAAAAGGGGAGGAAGCTGTTGGCTTCCATTAAACAAGAAGTCTTAAATATCAATCTATAACCAGGGAACCAAAGGCCTCATCAAATCTTTACAATTCTGAGCTTAGCTCTACCATCCATCCATACAAAAATACAAAAACTGAGTATATATACTCAGAACAATTCACCACCTTGGAAGTAGGAGGGTAGCTGAGACATTTAAGTCCAAATTAGCATGTGCAAGATCCTCTGGTTAGACGAGGACATCAGATCAACATGGCTTCTTTAGGAAAACCTGCACATAGGACGATCTTGGGAATATTGCCTGCCAGAACCTCCATGCCTTACATTTAAGGAGTGAGGCGAGGTTTAAGCCACCTCCTCCTACCTTTATTTACCTCTAGCAGGGATCAGGATCAAGGCTGAGTTGAATTGACACCTGCAGAACACGGTGATGCCTCCTGCAGCTAAACCCGATGCTTTAGCCCTTTGCGCAACTCTTTCTATCACCCCAATTAACTACAGGTCGTGACCCTGCACCTATCTTCAAAGGCGCTTTTCACATTTTGAATTTCGGTGATTCTATATGCAGTGGAGGAGAAACCCCCTATCTTTCATAGTCCTAGTAGCCGAAATACTGAAATGGCTAATCATTTCATGCTTCAGCGATTCCAGATGCAGTGGAGGAGCGACCCCCTGTTTTTCAAAGTCCCGGTAGCCAAAATGCCGAAACAGCTAATCATTTTGCATTTTGGCGATTCCAGATGCAGTGGAGAAGCGACCCCCCTATATTTCAAAGTCCCGGTAGCTGAAATGCCGAAACAGCTAATCCACAATCAATGGTTGGATTTGATTTGATATGGATGGTCACGATGAACCTTAATGTATTTGGGGGATTCTCCCACCGAGAGTTCTCATTCCTTTGCTCTCTACCCTTGTATTTTAAAGTCTCGGTAGCTGAAATGGTGACTGGACTTAATCGTATGCCACGTATCCTTCAATATTAACTATCCCGATCCTTTCGGGGATTCTCCCACCAGGAGCTCCAAAATCCTCGAAATGTCAACTAGCTACCACCTGTCCCCCTTCTTTAGGACCCGCCTTTCCATATGACCTTGTTCTATGACCATAGGCCTGCACCCAAAGGTGCCTTCACATTTCACAATTTCGACGATGGAAGGGAGTCGACCCCTGTCTTTCAAAACCTCGGTAGACAAAACATCAACCATAGTTAATCGTGTGCCATGCGTCCCTACTGGATCGAATTACCATGATCATTTAGTGACTTTGGCCCTAAGGGATGAGCCCATGTGCTAAAACCTCATGCAACTATGTGGCTCTAGTTTACCCGATGACCATTGATCTGCTCCATCGATGGATCTTCGTCGCTAAAAAGCAAAAATGCCCACCTGCTTGATTTTTAACCCGAAAATAGAGATTTTATGCATACTGCGCTTGGGAACTCATGGATACAACCTTGGATAACTTCATTTGATGGGTCTTAAGCCCCATTTCATCCATTTCTCACCAAGGAACCGAATCCAGAGAGAATCTTCCCCCTTACAAGAATATGTGCTAACAGTTATCTCCTCCTTTATTCCTGTTTAGATTCTAAAAACAACGTCATGGGAGGCTCAGCTGTGAGATATGAATAAAAAAATCTAGATGCATTACTGCTATACCCAGATGTTTACGAAAATTTCATGCAGGCTGGATGGATTTCTTATTTTGAGAAGCTGCAGGGGTTTAATGAAGCAGAGGTATTGGAGTTCAGTCAGAATCTCACAGAAGGGTATTTGATGGTACAAGGGGTGAGGATTCCAGTGACAGAGGAAACTGTGGCTACTGTGACAGGGTTTCCGACCACAGGAACAAGGTGGTTTATCAGAAAATCACATCTTCCTGAAGCATATAAGGGTTTTCTCATGGACAATGAGCAATTTCAGACCAAGGGTCGAGGTGCAGATGTAAGTTCCTTACCAAAATCATGGGGGAAAGTATCAGAATTTGTAAAAAGGTACATCACATGCGAAGGAAGATATCAAGTAGTTTATTTTTTTGATTTTATCCTACTGTCACATTTAAGACATCAGAAGCTAATAAACATCCCTTATTTCCTTCTTCATTCCTTGCATAATATGGCTCACTTTGTCAAGAAATCAAAAAATCCCAAGAATTGTCTTTCCAATCACAGACTGATAGGGTTTTTGATTCGTAAAGGAATGGGAATTCCTAATGTCCCATTACATAAAGTGGAAGAACAACCAAATACTGTGCCTATTGTTATGACCAATCCAGAACAACTAAACCCAATCCCTGGACCAATTCATGAGCCTCAACCCTCAGCTGTAACAACAGTTAAAGCCCCCACTGTAACTTCCTATAAGTTGAATCAGAGAAGAAAATGAAAAACCAGAAGCAATTATAACACCACTCAGAAAAGAATCAACAGAGTTGAACCAGAAAAGATAAACCCTATGCCCGCAGTTGTGATTGAGCTAGCAGTTGAAAACCTAATTCCTAGACCAAGTCATGAGCCTTAGTCCGCGGCTACAACAATTGTTGTTGAACAACTCCCTCCTACTCCTAAAGCTAAGAAAAGGAAAACCTATGCTTCTATCTTTACATTACCTAGGAAGAGAACAAGGTCAACAAGGTCTACTACAACAATAGTTACATCCCCCGTTGTAATAGTGAGTACATCGACTTCATCTCATGTTGAACTAGACGCACCTCAAAACACCCCTATTGCTGCAACATATTGTCCTGATTTTGCTGATGCTCAGACCCTGCCCAATTTTGATATCAATAATACAAACATGAGTGATCCACCAACTGATCCTAAGGAGATACGTATACTAGGTTTTACCTTGTGCAAGGAGCTTCAAGAAACCATTTTGTCAATTCAGGCTGAATGTAAACAAATTGCAGCAGAATCATCGACTCTGCTTGATTATTCTGTGCATCACTCATCAAGTGACGAAGTACAGATTATACAAGACCCCAACATTCCAGATTTTCCTCCTTGTCTGGTTGTTGAATAATGCCCTCTTTCTCCTAAAGAAAATAAAATGAACACCCTTGTTTTTATCTCTACTTTACCTAGGAGGAGAACTAGGCCAACAAGGTCTACTGAAGCAGCAGTTGGATGGAAGAATATGGAACATGAAATGCCCATTCTTCATCCATTATCCTTAGTTGATAAAGAAGTGACTGTTACACAAGAACCAGTCCCTTCCAATGACATGACTGTGACACAAGAACCAGCCTCTTCCCATAACTTAGTTGTTACACATAAACCAACTACCCAGGAAGAGACTGTCCCACAAGAACCAGTCATGCCAGATCTAGCTATTACACAAGAACCAACTACCCAGGAAGTGACTGTTCCACAAGATTCATTCATGCCAAAATTAGCTTCAACACAAGAACCAGTTACAAAAAATAGTGAGGATGTGCCACTTGCTCAGCTGTTTTCTCAAATTGAGAAGAATATAAAGGATACAAAAAATTCTAGGATTACTTCACTGATGAAGGAAATGAAAGCCTCAATGAAGAGCTAGCTTCCCTAAATAAGGAATTGCAGGTTGCTCGATAGATAAACCCAGACGAGTTGATCTTGGATATATTAGCACTAATAAGAGCTGTTATGAATCAAAATAGAGAGAACATGTGCTATGAATGTGGTATTATTACTTTCAAGCAGGGTATAAAAGAGTGAAAGTACCAGTCACTGGTCATGATGAAGAACCGACCAATTTATCAGTCAAGAAGGAATAAGTATTACATGTATGATAACGTGTAGGCATTAGTGGATGGTACTCAGGTTTCATTTTCCTAGTTTTTGGATGCCTCATTCAGAGTATACATAGATGTCAAAGGTCTCAAAAGATTTCATTTGGAGAATGGTAAGGAGCAGTGGATTCAGACTTCAAATGAATAATCTCATGACAGTTTTGTCTTAACAATTTTCACTGGAGGAGTCACTTCCCTGAATCAGATTCAGAGTAAAGCTTGAATGTGAGTTTCATGAGGACATGCAATGTCTTCAGTTGGGAGGCATGTTAGGACCTGTAAATGTCCTTTTTCACTATATCTTTTTCTCATTAAACCTTAGCATTTCTATGATAAATGTCTAATATCATGTTTTCTAAGACTTTTTCCCAAGGTATGAATCATTGATATTGCTTTTATATTCTTATTTACTTAACACGTTTGATTAGTATCATTTCTCATATTTTATCCATGAATTTTCAACTAATGATCAAAATGTGTAGAACAACCAAGTCTTGAAGAAAGATCGTTGTTGTTACACCAGTCGTTATAGTTGTGCGCCAGTTCTGCATGCTGTTACACGACTACAACAACTGCGCACATTTTTTGGAAGCTGTTACACTTGCTACAACAGATGTCCATCGATTCTGGAAGCTAGTATATCATTCAAATATGAATCCTAAATACCGATCCTCAAGGCTGTTACACGTTTTATCTCATGTTGGTGATCAAGATCATTTACAGATTTTGTAATGATGAAAAATCTTTTATATCATACGAACATCTTGAGAATCTCCGATTCTCAGGGCTTTTCTAAGTTTGTTTCAAATGAATGACTCTGTCTTTAAATAATAGATCTTTTGTAATCATTGGGTACTGAAGATTAGCTGTGGAACAATGAATTGAAGTAAAGCATTTTGTATCTAAACATTTTGGTGATTTAATAAAGAAAGTGATTTGAGTTTCTTCAACCTACTGTAGTCTTTTCGAGTGGATTAAGTGAGAAGGAAAGGGCCCAACTTCCTCACAGACTCCCCTCTGTTGTGATTTTTTAGACTAATTGCTTTGATTTGGATGATTTATATGTTTAGCATTTCTAGAACACATTTGATGTTACAGTTCAGTCCCTTTATATTTAATGCACATCAGTGAGTCTCATGAGATTTAGAATCGATTGTTGAATACTTATGGAGAATTTCTTTGAGAGTTAATTCCTTTTCTGCATTAGATTAAATATCTATTTGCAAGAAAAAGTAAATAGAAGTGTGAATCCCCTTTTTGCAATTAAGTAGACTTCCTTTCATCAATTTCCTTCTGCAAGAGTAAAATGGAAAATTATAATAGAATAGATAATCCAAGATTCTTATACACTCATCAATTTCTACTTCTGGAAATTGGATTTCAATTATGCAAGTGTGATTTCAATTCTGCAACAACAGATTAGAACTCCAGTTATGTCAGCAACTTGTGTTAGTGTTCATGTTTTCAAATCTGTTTCCTTTTGTGTTAATTTACCTTATTGCAATTGATTAGTGTTTTCTTTCATAATCTAGCATAGACTATGCACAACTATCTTGCAATTAAAAAACTTCCTTGGGCTTGACAATTCATATTGAACACCTTAATTATCTATTTATATAGACAATTAAAGTTCCCAACAGTTGGTAATATGTTCTTTTTTTTCATTGATCTCTTTACAATTGTTGCATCATTTTCTCTGGCTTGATTCATGTTTTATCTTTGGTAATACAAGGCTCAGGTATCATCCTACTATGGCTAGCCATAATACTAGAAGACCTAAAGGCTTTGTCTATTTCCAGTCATCCTCTGTGTCAGAAACCTCTTCTCTCCAAATAGAGGTCTTGATAATAGACACTACCCATCACACTAATCAAGACAATATCCCCAGGTATGACGTGATCTACAAGATATTCAACAAAGGATATGTTCCTCCAAAAGACAAAAACTTGGAAGCATACTAGAACGAGCAAAAATACGACATTCATTTGATTGTTTCCCGGACCACACGTTTTCCAAAAATGAGGCATCACAATGGTGTTTCAAATAGTTCAACCCAAGCATTGCAACTATCATAATAAATAAGGGGAAGTGAATAAAATTTCTAAGGCTTGAAGACATCCGATCGAGGTACCACTTTCCCACTCCTACATGTCCTCTCAATGAGTCGTTCTTAAACATTTTCTCCCAGGGAAACAAAGGGCCAACTAAGTTGATGAAATATTGGTGGGTATATGAGCACAAGACACTTAAATAGAGACAAAATTTGGTCCCCACCCATAGACTCTAAGAACCATATAAAATGTTAACCTTATGCTAAGTGGGCTATATGGCGAGGATAAAATCACACACTTTCAAATAGATTGGATACCACTAGCACATACCATTTTCAAAACATGTCAAGTGTTCAATTCGCAATACATATTGGACTTCAACATCTCTATTCACATGAAAAACATTCCAGGTATGATAAAGTCATGCTTTTACACATCGACCTATGTGATTGATGTCGTTTGTTCCTCTGTACAATTTACTTACCTTGGATGGAACTAGGACCATAAACAACCCCATATACATGTGTATTTCACTAAGTTATGGAGAATAAATTATAGAAGAATTTTTTATGACATATGTAACCTTTTCCTTTCCCCTCTGTACATTGTACTTTTTGGGTGCCCAAGGAACATGATTTCCATTGAATCTAGGACTGGGATGAAAGGGATACCAGACTATTATTTATGCAATCATTACTTATACATCAGGTTCTATGACACCAGTGGGGCCCCACACCTTTTACCCTACTTTGTCCCATATCGTCTGCTAATGAGAGAAATTGCTTACCAAACCATGGGGTTAGGGGTCTTCTCACTACTTTTGAGAAGAAATCAAGAAATCTGGCCTGTGTGTCCAGTCCACATAGGGAATTACACTATTTCTAATGGCCCTCATGAAAGAAAAGAAGAAGACACCCTACAATATGTGTTCCTATGTATAGGAGAGCCAAAAGGCCACCATCCACATGAGTTTGCAGTCATCCACATCAAAACTATGGCTCTCGCCAATGCTAACATCCATGTGGTTGATTTTGAAGAATACAGGTTTAAAGGAGTCCTTTTCTATGAAAATCACTTACAAAAGTTACCCAATGATGTTTCTAGAGAAGAACTAGAAGTTGAACAAGAATAAATGAAGAGGGTAACAATTGAGTAGTTCCATAGACTTCTCTAGGAAAAACATGACAATTTGAACATCAAAGAACATGAAAAGATCAGGAAGGTAGAAAAATAAGAACAAAAAAGGCTTCAATCTAAGGAAGAATGACAAAAAAGGAAAGATGAAGAAGAAATAATTAAAAGAGAAAATGATCTCAAAGTGGAACATGCTTCCCTCCAAAAGAAGAAATATGAAGAGGGGGCTAGGAGATTGGTCTATGAAGCAGAGGCAAAAATATTGGATGATGAGGCAGAGGCCAAAAGACTAGCTGAATAAATCGAGGCTCAAAGGAAAGAAAAAGCGTTATTAAAACAACAACAATCAATAAAATTGAGAAACAATCCAAGCACCCCGTCCACGCCCAATTTGGGTATTGTGAACATACAACCACAATAATACACTCCCATCAATGCCATCCCAGGTGATTATTCTTTCTCTTTTCGGGATCTAAATTTTTAAGGGATTGTAGTGGAGATCGTAGATTATTATTACGATGACATAACCAAAAGCATTGAGAAGAGATCAAACAAAAGAAAGAGAGGGAAATCCACCAATTCTTGGTCATATGAAGGGAGAGTAGTATAATGGAAGGTTGGGCCTGACCTAGAAGAAAATGTTATTAAGGAAACATATTCTCTCCATGATTTCACGGGGCTAAACACCTCATATGTTCTTCAAGTGACCAATGCCTTAAGCACAACCAAGATGAGGATCACAGAGCTGGAAACCAAATTGAAGAATGTGAAAGATAAGATCACTTCAAAGTTTGAGAAAACCATGAAATTGGTTGATGCTCTCAATGTAGAACATATGAATGCTCTAAAAACAAAAATATATGAGATGAATCCTGAGTTTGAGAGAAATATGTATACCCAACAAGACACCCATGATATAGATTTAGAACTATACAGGAAAACGATAAAAATATATTTGGAGCAGAATAGGACATCAACGTTCACTATAGAGGTTATCAAGGCTCAAGCATTAGAGTTAAAAGAGGAATTTGTAGCCGAGTAGAAAGAACCTCAATTTTCTCAATAATTTATAGGTCTATCAAGATGATCAACTCAGACTGCAAGATAAGTTAATATAAATTCAAGGGCAATATCAAGAAGCAAATGAGGCCTTTGATAAAATCCTAATTTGGCAGGAAATGCATAAATCACCCCCTACTACACTACCATTGTATTCTATTAAAGAGAAGCTCATATACCAAGTTTTCTTTGACACTTGGAAACTGTTCTTAAAGAATATGAAGGTTTCCTGAAAAGAAACAACTAATGCCTACATGGAGCTATGGAGTAGCTCAAATGATCTCATGAAGGAATTTGGAATGCAGCCAATGCTCCCCATCTATGAAGCAGCATCTTCCACCGTGAGAATTGTTGAGGTAGAAGAGTTCAATAAAATTAGCCAAATAATAATTCAAAGTTTAACTGAGTTCAAAAGAGAATCTTTAGAAGAACACTTGTTAAGACCTGCCAAACTAATCAACTCGATCCAACACTTTGTAAAAGATGAGGAGTTACATCAAGAAGTGTTCTCTAAAGTTTGCAATGGAGAATTAGTAATTCAAAAATTACAATTAGGCAAGCTTCGAGACATCATGAAATATTGTTCCCTCTGGGAAGAGTATGAATATCATGTGCAGGGGTAGATTAGTTCATGATCATGAAATTGTGTAACTGTCCTAGATGCCTCATCCATTTTCTTTTGTAATTGTATTTTCTGATTAGGAATATGAAGAGTCACTTTGGAAAAATGGCCCTGGGCTCATAATTGAATCATGAGGATGCAAACAGTCTCTCCATATTATAAAAAATGAGTTTTTTCCATGAATAGGGATTTTGGTTTTTGGATGTAGCTGAACAATATTTTTACTGCAATTTAATTGGAACCAGAGACATTTTGAAGATTGTGGTGCTAATATGCATGAATGAAACTTTTCTATTAATTAATGTTTATCTCCATTATATGTGAATATTGGTTTTATTAACTACTTCTAAACTATTTTCCATATGTTTACAATCACCATAATTTTTTACTCTAAGTACAATGACAATACGATCAATTTAGTGAATCAATTATTTCTAACTCTTTGTATTGTTAAGATTTCATGTTTCTTGCTTCTATGAATGATTTCTACGCAACTAATACAAACATTTCGGAGCGCTTATCTTTAATTGTCTCCTAATAAATATAGGTTAGATCATAACAGAATAGAAGTGCATCTTAGGACTATAGATAACCATCTTAGTTTAGAAGTAGTTCTTTGGAATTTTAATTCATTTGAGAACCTTTGGTTCTCATATTCACTTTTCAGATAACATATTAGTTAGATTGGTAACTAGGACAAAATATGGTTGGAAACGTTATCCCAAATGAGAGTGGGTATAATTAGGACCTACCATTGGGCATTCTCCCTCATATTCATGACAGGCCATTTGAACCCATCAATAGAAATGGTGTTAGAATGAGGGCCATAGAACTGAATGGCTGCAAAGAGAAATATAAACCTTCATGTTCTAATATGCAAGTTATCACTTCCTTATCAAGTGATTCCCATCCACATTGTTCTAAGAATGATACACTTCCCTTATTGTATAATGTGAATACATCGGGTTAGGCCAGTACTCAACGTATTTCCACTCATCTCAAGTCCTCATTCACTTTGCCTCAACCCCACATACTAACCCTCCCAGAGGTAAATACCATTCTGAGGAAATCTTAGGAATGTGTGAATCGTGCCTTAGCTAGACAACTGAGAAAAGATATGGGAGAGATTCCCATTTATTATTCACTACCTCAAGTTCAATGATATCATTGTAGTGAATGTCCCTTATTTACCGATCCTTATGTGTATCAAGAAAATCTCTCTGTTGGAACCCCCATATATCAGGTACCTCAAGACACACCAGGTTTTCAAGAGACCTTCTATATTGAACTTGAACATTACATAATTGTTGGTGGTTCAAGTGGTAGACCTCCCTCTCCTCCTGAATATGAACCACATACACCAAGGAATGGGTCAAAAGAAGACTCTAAGGAAGAAGAGGAACATGAAGGTGAAAGTGAAAACAACCAGCTTTAGATAATCTTGTACCAACCTCCAAACATGATCAAGGATAATGTTAATCAAAATCCCCCTCCATATCATCCTTGGTTGGTTCATAATGCAGTTGTTATACCAAGAATTTTTCATGATATGCCCAGACATCCTAAGAAAGAAAAAAACACTCCACCAACTAATAAAACCAATCCTTCTCAAGAAAATGAAATTAACATTGAAGATATTGTCCAAGATCTACAAACTTGGGTGACAAAGAATATGATTTAAGTGAAGGAGGATGAAGAGGATAATCATGAACAACACGAAAAACCTCGAGAGTCCCAAGAAACCAAAGAGAAATAACTGAATTATTTCTAGGATATTGCTTATAGAAGGGAGGAAGAAGAAACATAGGAAGTACACATGTCCCAAAATGTTGTAACTACAAGAAATTCCAACAAGGGGACCTTGAATGACACCCCAAGTAATGCTAATCCTCCTAATCCTACCACGTCCAATACCAAACAAGAATATTCTTCATCCAACACCACTCCCAATCCTTCCAAACCCATACCCTCCAACCACAAAGCATCTGATCAAGAACCCAAAACTAATGCTTCATTCATGCCCCTAGCCAGGTTGGAATATGATTTCCTAGAATATATTAAGAAGACTAAAGCCAACATTTCCCTGTTTGAGCTTATGAAGATCCCACAAATTCAAGAAAATTTTATTAAAACTCTACAAGGTAAAACTTCCATTGGCACTAAAGAAATAAATGTTAGGGAAAAAATGGGAACAACCAAGACAAGATCTTCTAGCAACAATACTCCATCTACGAGTCAGGTAGCCATGAATGCCTCTCTAACTAGATAGAGGTCCAGATCTACTACCCCACCATTCCTCATTACTTTTGAAATCTTTAATAGGAATTTTCATAATTGTATGGTAGACTCGGGAGATTCATCTAATGTCATGCTTCTCAAAGTATGCGAAAAGCTTAATGTCAAACCTGGACCATCTGGTATTCAAATTATTCAATTAGATAAAACTCGAGTCAAATTTATTGGGGAATTAAAAAATGTTTTGATTGGGATTTCTGTTAATCCTAAAGTTCATCAAATTATTGATATAAATGTAGTAGACATACCTGATAATTATGACATGCTTTTAAGTCGGGATTGGTCTATTATGCTAAATGGTTGTTTCGTTATTGATTGTTTTCATCTGTGGCTTCCTTACAATGGTAAAATGAATCAAATCATAATTGTTAGGGAGAGATATATGAAACATGTAGTTACTGACCTGAATGACCCAAATTAACCAATAGTGTCTAACCATTTGATTTTGGGTAATTAATCATATGAGACATTTTTTGGGAATTCCACATCTAAAACATCATCTTTTGCAGAATATAAAACACAATATGAAATCCTTCATTGCACTTAGATTGTTGAGATTATATGTACTATTTTAGACCAAACTAACATTTCCTCTAGTGTACAACCTAACATAATTTCTAGGGATAGATTAGAGGTGCTCATTAACTCTTCTAACCCCACTAACCAAAAAAAAATTGAAAATTTGAAATTAGTTGTTGAAACAAAGAAAGGGGATCATGACATGTGGACACTATTTTTTTATGGATCTGAATTGTTAGAAGGTGCAAGTGTTGGTTTCATATTGAAATATATGAAAGGAATGAAAACAATAATTGCATGCAGACTATAATTACAATGCACCAATAATATTTCCAAATATGAATCTTTATTACAAGGATTAAGAAAGGATGTAGATTTGAAAGATGAGAAAATTAAGGTATTTGATGATTATGAAATTTTCATAAGACAAGTAAGAAACACCATCCATTGTCTTTCAATTAATTTGAAGAATTATCAGTCAAAGGTATGGGAACTAATCAAGTCTTTTGTTTCATTTAATATTAGTTTTATGCTCGACACTTTCTCTGTTGAACTTTTGTACAATCCTTCAATTCCATACAACATCACTATTTGGAGAGTCTTTGACGATGACCAACATATTATAATATTCTTACACCTCAAAGATACCTTCAAATACTCTGTTATATATTAAGTTTATCATGATCTAATGGTGAATTCAAACACTACTGATCAAACCCAACCAAGAATTCCATCGGGTTCAACCAACAATGTCCCCAATAATGTAGTCAAACTAGAGAAGCTTTATGATTTCCAAGATAAGTTCACAAACAAAGAAAACTGAAAAACCTGTATCTCATCAATGAAGTTTGAAGTGATAAATTTGGGAATGAGAACTACACCTCAAAATACCAACTTGGGAAAGGGTTGTTCTCCTGAAGAAAAACAATCTTACATCAAACTATTCAAGAAATATAAAGACGTATTTACATGGACATATGAAGGCCTCAAGGCATATGAAACCAAAATCATACAACATGTTATTCCAATGAAGCCTCAAACAAAAACATTTCAACAAAATCTAAGGAAGACGCATCCCATTATTGAGCCTCGGGTCAAAGCAAATTCGAATAATTTGTTATCTACTAAGATTGTATTCCTAGTCAGACATACTCAATGAATATCTAACCTAGTACCAGTGATGAAAAATAATGGAGATATAAGGCTATGTATTGACTTCAGGAACGTGAACAGAGCCTCGGAGAAACACAATTACCCAGTGCCCCCTACGGAGAAAATTTTGCAATGTGTGTCCGGCTATGAAATTCTCTCACTTTTAGATGGTTTTTCTGGCTATAATCAAGTCCTAGTTTCCCATGATGATCAACTGAAGACTTCATTTTCGACTAAATTGGGAACATATGCTTACAGGAAGATGCCATTCGGTTTGATCAACGCTAGAGAATATTTCCAAAGAGAAATGGACATTTCCTTCAGAGGACTACTTGGAGAGTGTGTTTTATTATATATAGATGATTTCATTATCTTCTCTATGGATAAAAAATACAATCTAGCCTATTTGAGGAAAGTATTCAATAGTTGCATAAGATATGGTATTTCTCCCAATCCTAAAAATCATCTTTTGCAACTAATGAGGGAAAACTATTAGGGTTCATATTTTCTAAGCATGGTATGAGAATTTAACATGAAAGAACTAAAACTATTTCCAAGATTCCTCCCCCTTGTAACAAAAAATATATGGATTCCTTCCTGGGGAGAATACATTTTGTGAGAAGATTCATCCCTAGCTTTGTCGAAACAGTAAAACCCATGTAAGACATGATAAAAAAATAATGCATAATTCAAATGGGAATATAAAGAAAATAAATATTTTGATAATATCAAAGAAGACATAGCTCTAGTTCCTACTTTACTAAGTCCTGACTTCATTCGAGAGTTTATTCTCTACACATTTTCTTCTGATATCGCATTTATAGTTGTTCTAACACAAAAGAACCATGAATGGGGATGAATTCCCTATGGATTTTATGAGTTCTTGTTTACACGGAGGATAATTAAACTACCCAGAAGTGAACAAGAAATCCTATGTTGTATTCAAAGCTATAAAACATTTCATGTCATTCTTGCTCAGATCAAAGACAAAGGTTATTGTCCCTTATCCCACTATCAGGAATCTCTTGGTACAAAAGGACCTGGAAGAAAAAAGAAATAATTGGGTAACAAACTTATATGAATATGACTTGGACATTAGTCCTACAAATATTTTCAAATGACAAGGATTATGTAAATGGGTTTCTGAATCAATAAGTGATGACGTACAAGAAGATGCATTGTATCAGGATCAAGAACTTTTTGAAAAATAAGTTTGTTACATCCCTGCTAAATCTAACAATTGGTATTATGAAATGAAATATTATTTAACCCATCGGTCATCCCTATATTATTTAGATCCCGATAAGAAGAGAGCCCTTAGACTCAAATCAACTCAATATCAACTCATCCAAATAATGTTATGCAAAAAAATTATGGTGTTTTTCTAAGATGTATTGAGAAAAGGGATGTTGAAAAGGTATTATCTGAACTTCATGATGGACCAATTGGTGGACATTATGGTGAAGACACCAATTCTCACAAAATCCTCATATTTGGCTATTACTGGCCCACTTTGTTCAAATATTCTTGTGCATATGCAAGGAAATGTCAGGACTACTAGAACTTAGTTGGGAGAGGAAAGAAAGTTGCATTCCCCCTACAAACTATAATTACTGAATGATTGTTTAAACAATGGGGTCTGGACATGATTGGGGAAATCAATCCCAACTCTTATCAACTACATAATTGCATCTTAACAACTACTAACTATTTCACCAAGTGGAGCGAAATAATTCCCTTGAAGACCATCAACAAAAACCAAGTGATGTCATTCCTTGAATCTCATACTATCACTAGGTTTGGAGTCCCTTAATCATTAGTTTTTGATAATGCTAAATATTTTCCTTCTCTGAAATTAAATGAATATGCTCTTGAATGGAACATTAAAGTCAAGTATGCATAAAATTACTATCCATAGGGGAATGGGCTGGCTGAGTTAACTAATAAAAACCTCATTAAAATTATCAAGAAAATTGTCAATGATCATCAAAGGAATTGGAATCTATCCCTACAAAAATCTCTTTGGGATGACAGAGTAACTCCCAAGTTGTTAGTTGTTAATTCTCCCTTCTTTCTATTCTATGTAAAAGAAGCCACTTTTCCTACCCATACTTTCCTACCCTCCTTACAACTTTCTAAATCTATCCAAGACTAGGCCTTCCCAGTAATGCAAGAAATATTGGATATGTTGTTAAAACTCGAAGAAGAAAGGGAAAAATCCGAACTTAATACACCATCAAGAAATAATAAAAAATTGGTTTGGCAGGTCAGATGTGGGAAACACAGATTTTCAAGAGGGAGATCTCATTCTCAAATGGGGAAAATCTAATGAATTGAAAGAAACACACACAAAATTTCAGAAGTTATGGTTAGGACCTTATCTAATTCACCAAAAAATAAGGCATGGAACTTTCAGACGTAAAACATTGGAGGGAGATGAGGAGGAGCTCCTTGTCAATGGCCAAATTCTCAAAATATACTTCTCATGATCACCTATGGTGATATATCTTTGTACATAGTATATTTTATGGATTTCCCTTTACTTTTTCTATAAGTCTTTACCTCATCCAACCTTCTTATTTCTTCCTTCTTGATTTTCCTTTGTTTGAACTTTCCTTTTGTCTTTGTTTGTCTAGAATAACTTTCTATTAACCATTCCAGACCAATCTTCATTTTCCCTATAAATGCCTTTTCATATTGAAGTAATCAAATTACCTTGTGATCAGTGCTTATATGGATGATTGATGGTCGTACCGAAAAGAGGAACAGGTTCACCTATGTCAACAAAAAGCTTCAAACCTATAAAATCAATGTCTTTAGGAAATTCAAAATAGTTATCATCAATCCTATTACCACTTTCATGGCATGCCTATGTTTCACTCAAATAGAGGAATGTCCTTAATTTAGGTGTATCTTTCATAATTCCATTGATACTCCCTTTAATATCCCTAAATATAAATGAATCTATGATCCATGTTAATGGACCCATGAGGATAAATAACTAACTGAGACTAGCATATGAAAGTAACTCTCGTATCACCCCTCTTCCTATTCACTCATATTGCAAACGAAATACATAAATTACATATCTAAAATGTGAATGAAAAAAAGATAAATCACTAAGAAGTTGAAAGAACTATTAACAGTGTGAGAAATACAGGTAAAATTGTCGAGGCTATGGACGCTCACTGGCAGTGGGGCCATGCTTTTATGATACCAAGGAAACTGTGTCAAGGCTATGGATTCTTTCTTGATGAAATGAAATGTTTGGAAAGACAGACAAGGAAAACAATTCATTCTATAAATGGTCAAGAAGAACTCCTATGTGGTGTCCATTCCTATGTAATCCATGTGGATGTAAAGAAAAAAAAACAAGATCCAATTAATTTTAACGAGAATTATGTTGAAGGTCACTTGTAACAGGTCACTTTTCTACCTTTATCTCAGGCTAGATGATGTGGTGTCCATAATATATGCACTGTTAAAAGATTTTTTAAAGATAAAATTGTAAATTGATTTGTTTGAAGTCATCTTATTTTTAGATTAGAGATAACTGGTTCTTCCTAGTAAGTCACCATTTTTTGTGGCTCACCCACACAACAACCCATTTTTTGAGAAAATGGGTCCCCCCTGTTCTAATTTTTTTTACAAGGAACTACGTTTCTACTTCATTGAAAATGTATTGGCACAAAGACGTTATTCTACCGCTTATACATTCTACGATCCTGTTCTCTTTTGGAAAAACATTAGCCACAGTCAAACAATGGTCCCCTCGACTACACCAATCAACCCTCCTGCCCGAGAATCCATCGGTTAATACACTTGTTGTAAGCACCCGAACTTTGTTTGCTTACCCTACTCGGTGAACTTCACTCTTGCACCTTTTAGCCTAACTCTAGTTAGAATCATCTTTGTCAGGGTATTTCCCCTCACTCATAGCTTGAAACTCTGACTCGTATATTATGATAACCCAGGCATACATATTTCCCTTCATGTCCCACGCAAAAATCATTAGGTGGTCGGAGAAATAACCAATTTGTACTAAAAATCACTAAGTCGATGTGACCTTTGTGACCATAGTATCGTGACGTGGTGCATTAGGATTGGCCTTCAACCCTTTTTTGGATCCTTGAGTGATTTAATTTGTCTTTATTTTCAATATCTCTCACCTCACAGGGTATCGAAGGAATATTCTTTCAATACCACCCCTGTCGGATTTCTAACACCCCCTCAATCTATTGGACTTTGAAACATAAAGTCCATCATTGTCACCCGATACCTTTTAACTATCCACTGTCGGCAAACAAACCAAGGAAAAGGGAATATTCCTTCAATTACCTTTCATTGAGGCATTTCCTAAACTATATGCCGATGAGTTTTGATGTGATGACTTCGATGGGACCCACCTTTTCCCAAAACTTCATTCCTCTCATGTCAACACACAAATCCAAGTGAGAGGGAATATACCTTCGATACCTTTCCATCAAATCATGAATTGATCCATAAATTTCCCACTCCGACACCATGACTCTGATAGATGAATTTTAAAATCTAGGCCCCTCTCGACTCTAATACACAGATTTGGGCAATCTTCCCCCTTAATGAAAGAGATTGTGGTATGATATTGAAATAACCTTTATACATAGGTGATTTATTACACATTTAGGGATGATTTAATACATATTAAGTGGCACTAAAACCTCCTTTCACACCCTAGCTTCCTTTGTAAGTTGTTAAAATGCTCTGCCTTTTATTATTATCCCAATGATATTCTGAAACCCTCTTTTCAGGCTTGTTTGCAGGTAATACGTTCATTTTTTAGGTTGATATATTTACAATTGTTGCATCATTTTATTTGGAATGATTCATGTTTTATATTTTCTAATACATGTCTCAGGTAACATCCTACTATGGCTAGCCAAAATACTAGAAGACCTAAAGGCTCTGTTTATTTCCAGCCAGCCTCTGCATCAGAAACGTCTTCTCGCCAAAAAAAGGTCTGGGTAATAGGAACTACCCATCACACTAGTGAATACCATAGTCCCAGGTACAATGATATCCACAGGATATTCAACACTAGATATTTTCCTCCAGAAGACGAAAACATGGAAGAATACTAGAACATCCAAAAATGTGGAATTCATCTAATTGTTTCCCGACCGATCCTTTTTCCCTACAATGAGGCAACAAAATCGTGTTTCAAACAGTTCGACCCAAGAACAACGACTATCATAAGAAATAAGGTAAATCGAATATCATCCTTAAGGCCTAAAGACATCGAATCAAGGTATCACTTACCCACTCCTACATGTTCTCTCAATGAGCCATTCTTAAAAGGTTTCACCCAGGGAAAGAAAGGGCCAGCTAATTTGATGAAACATTGGTGGGTAGATGAGGAAAATACACTTAAACATGGACAAAATATGTTCCCCACCCAGAGATTCAAAGAACCATACAAAATGTTGACCGCTATGCTAAGTTGGTTGTATGGTGAGGAGAAAATAACACACTTTTAAAATTATTGGCTACCACTGGCACATACCATTGTCAAAATAGGACAAGTGTTCAATTGGGTATACATATTGGATTTCAACATATTTCTTCACATGAAAAACATTACAGGTATGAGAAAGACATGTTTTTACACATCAACCTACGTGATTGATGCCATTTATTCCCATATACAATTTACTGATCTCGGATGGAACTGGGACCATAACCAACCCCCTATACATGTGTATTTCTTTGAGTTATGGAGCATAAATTACATAAGACATTTTTATGACATTTGTAACATTTTCCTTTCCTCTTTGTACACTGTAGTTTTTGGGTTCCCAAGGCACAAGTTTTCCATTGAAGATAGGACTAGGATGAAAGGGATAATACATTGGTATTTATGCAAATATTACTTGTACATCAGGGTCTATGGCACTAATCGGGCCCCACACCCTTTACCCTACTTTGTCCCAGATCATCTGTTGATGAGATAAAATTCTTACTAGACCATGGGGACAAGGGTATCCTCACTGCTTCTAAGCAGTATAAAAAATCTCTCGCATGTGTTTCTAGTCGAAATAGGGAATTACACTATTTCTAATGGCTCCCATGCAAGAAAAGAGGAAGATTCCCTACAATATGTGTGCCTATGTATAGGAGAGAAAAAATTCCATGATCCACATGATTTTATAGTCAACCACATCATATATGTGGGTCTCATCCATTCTAACATCCATGTGGTTTATTTGGAAGAAGACAAGTTTAAAGGAATCCTTTTCTATGAAGAATTCTTACACAATTTACCCAATGATGTTGTTATATACAAACTCTAAGATGAACACAAAGAAATGAAGTGGGTAATAATTGAGAAGTTCGAAATACTTCTCTAGGAATAACATGACAACTTGAACATCAAAGAATAAGAAAAGATCAGGAAGGAAGAAAAAATAGAACAAAAAATGATTCAAGATGAGGAAGAATACCAAAAAAGGAAATACATAGAAGAAATAATTAAGAGATAAAATGAGCTCAAAGTGGAACAGGCTTCCATACAAAATAAGAAATATTAAGAGGGGGCTATGAGATTGGATGATGAAGCATAGGCCAAAAGACTAACTGATAAGGTAGAGGCCAAACGACTAGTTGATGAAACTGAGGCTCAAAGGAAAGAAAAAACATTGTTGAAAGAACAACAATTGTTAAAATTGAGCAAGACTCCAAGCACCCCATCCATGCCCAATTTGGGTATTGTGAACATACCACCACAAGAATACACTCCCATCAATTCCATACCAAGTGATTCTTCTTTCTCTTCTTAGTATGTGAATTTTGAATGGGTTGTAGTGGCCATCGAGGATTATTATTACAATAAAAGAACCAAAAGAATTGAGAAAATATCAAACAAAAGAAAGAGAGGGGAATCCACCAATTCCAGGTCATCTGTAGGCATATTAGTACAATGAAAGGTTGGGCCTAACCCATAAGAGAATGTTGTTCAGAGATCCTCTTCTCTCCATGATTTCGCAGGGTTGAATGCCTCATTTTTTATTGAAGTGACTAGAACATCAAGCATGACCAAGAAAAATATCACATAGTTGGAAACCGAATTGAATAATGTGAAAGACAATGTCACTTCAGAGTTCAAGATAACCACAAAAGTGGTTGATTCTCTCAACATAGAACATTTGAACAAATATATGCAAACACAAAGAGATGAGATGAATGTTGAGTTCGAGAGAAGGATAGAGACCCAAAGGGACACCCATGATAGAGAGTTGGAACTGGAAAGGAAAAATATAAAAATAACTTTGGAGGAGAAAGGGACATCAACACTCATAGTAGAGGTTATCAAGGCCCAAGAATTAGAGTTAAGTGAGGAATTTTCAGTTGAGCAGAAAGAATTCCTCAATATTCTCAATAATTTATAGGACGATTGAGATGATCAACTCAGACTACAAGATAAGTTAACATAAATTCAAGGGTGATATCAAGAAGCAAATGAGGCCTTTGATAAAATCCTCAATTGGAAGGAAATGCATAAATCATCCCGTACTACACTACCATTGTATTCTATTAAAGAAAAGCTCATGTGTCATGTTTTATTCGACACCTAGAAATCGTTCTTGAAGAATATGAAAGTTTCCAAAAAAGGAGAAACTAACTTCTACATGGAGCTATGGAGTAGCTCAAATGATCTCATGAAGGAATTTGGAATGCAGCCAATGCTCCCCATCGATGAAGCAACATCTTCCACTACGAGAATTGTTGACGTAGAAGAGTGCAAGAACATTATCCAAATAAGCATCCAAATTTTAACTCAGTTCGAAAGAGAATCTTTGGAATAACAACTCTAAGACATTCTAGACTAATCAACATGATCCAACACTTTTTAAAATACGCAACGAAGGAGTTACAACAAGAATTGTTCGCTAAAGTTTCCAATGGAGAATTAATCATTGAAAAATTACAACCAGGCAAGCTTGAGGACATAATGAAAGATTATTCTGTTTGGGAATAGTATCAAGATCAGGTGCAAGGATAGAGTGGTTTGTGATGATGAAAATTTTTAATCGTCCTAGATTCCTCATTCCTCTGCTTTTGTAATTGTATTTTCTGATTAGGAATATGGATTCATTTTGAAAAAACGACCCTCGGATCATAATTGAATCATGAGGATGTAAACAATCTCTCATAAAAAAGGAGGTCTTTCCATGAATGGGGATTTTGGTTTTTGGATGTAGCTGAACAATATTTTTACTGCAAGTTAATTGGAACCAGAGACGTTTTGAAGATTGTGGCACTAATATGTATGAATGAGACTTTTCTACTAATTCATGTTTATCTTTGTTATATGTGAATATTGTTTTTATGAACTACTTATGAACTAATTTTCTTATGTTTATAGTCACCATAATTTTTATAAGTGAAGCAACAATATGATTAGTTTAGTGAATCAACTATTTGTTTCTAAATCTTTGTACTGTTAATCTTTCATGTTTCTTTCTTCTATGAATTATTTATGCGCAAGTATACAAACATTTCACTGGAATTATCTTTAATTTTCTCCTGATCAGGATAAGTTAGAACATAATAGAATAGAAGTGCATCTTAGGATTGTAGATAATCATCTTAGTTTATAAGTCGTTCTTTAGAATTTTAATTCATCTGAGAACCTTTGGTTCTGATATTCACTTTTCAGATAGCATATTAGTTAGATTGGTAACTAGGAAAAATATGATTGGAATTTCTATCCCAAACGAGAGTGGGTCTAATTGGGACCTTCCATCAGGAGTTGTCCCTCATCTGCTTGACATGCCATTTGGAGTAGTCAACAAACCCAAACAAAAAAATTAACACCATAAATATCAGATTATATCTTATCTATTTGTTCACCAATTACATGTATTAGCAGCCAGAGACATACATGTCAACTTTCTAAGGGAAATATACCATATACAGTCCACAAATCCACCGAGTAAGATAAAAACAAGTCTCCACCAAAAACATAGGTCTTCAAAGATACAAATACGACCCTCCAAAAGTGTGTGGAATCCCCAAAAAGATAATAAGACCTCTCTTTCCAAAGAATACAACCCCCTATATAGAAATGTGTCCTTCCCTAAAGGAACACTGAAACACAGCCCCTACAATAGAGGCCTCAACCCCAACCAAGGAGAATACAATATTCCAAGTGCATATTGATATCCATAATAGAATATGGCCTCTAGAAACGTAGATCAACCCCCTATTGGGAAATATATGGATTCCAAAAATGAAACTTTCTCTACAATGGAATAATTTGGTCTCCTCAAGCATGAAAATATGAATATGGTCTCAAACAATAAAATCCAACGAAGAATCTGAGTGATTCTTCCTATTGAATGGTTAGGGTGGATCTCTCACCATATAAACTTGATTAGCTATGGTGGAATATTTCACCATTGAAACCAATCCAAACCTGGGTTTACTCCAAACCCTCAAAGGCTCCAAGATATCTCCAAATCAAATCAATTAATCATAAACATCATGAGAGAATTAGATATCAATGTAATTTTATACATATTTTTATTTTTTGTCTTCAAGTGACGTTTTAATTTAACTTTAGTATTTCCTCTAAAATCAATTTATTAATTTATTAATCCTTTTTACTCCAAAAAGTGATTTATTTAACTTTGAAGCATTTTTGGGAACTAAAAGTCACTTTTTATTCTCTCCATCATTTAGATCTCTTCATATCAATTCCAACTATTACACCAAGGTATCCCTCTTATATAAATTATTAAAATGACAAACTTAGTGAAATCCATTAAATAATGTTCATTAATACTCCCAAATTACGAGAATGGTCGAAATGCATCGAAATAAAAATATGACTATGAAGGTGTGATCCTAATGATGAAATATGATAAGTGGACCTCTGAAATCATCATATAACTCCTATAAACAACTTGATCTCGTTGGTAATGTCAAATCACCCCTATGGTCAGGTTGACATAAACCCATAAGGTCGCCTCCAACTATAGAGAAAGGGAATCTGAAATTGGGGACATTATAGTCCTCCCTTTCCAAATATTTTTTGTCCTCAAACAATTTCATTACAACCCTATGATCAACAAACTTAACCATATTGAAACTGGGAATGATCCCACGGTCCAAAACCAACTTGAGAAATGTGAAACATCTACTGCAATTAATACCTTCATACAAAGTACTGACACAAGAGGCCTCATGAATACCACCGATCAATAGTGAAAAAAAATATTGTAAATACTCAATCAACCTCTCATAGAATATCCCACGTAAGAAACCAATCCAATGCTCCATGTGAATAAGGTCCTGAAATTAATAGTTGGCTCTTTCATTTGTATCAGCTTCCAAATTGTCAACCCAATTAATCCCAGGGTCCCAAGCTAGCCTAAAAAAAAATCCACCATGTTTATGTTGCACCACTCTGATTGTAAGTGGTTGAAACTCATGCCCAGACTGTATCCTCCACTCATGGAACTCCAAGAAGTAATTCCTAGAAGATCTGACCCCACTAATATGGATTATATATTGTAGATGAACCTCAATGGAATTAAATTCTACAAGTCCACTTTCATACCCGATCCTGGGTATCGACAAAGAAAAATTATCATGCAATATAGCATATTCCCCATCACCTCCTCTTAGAGCATCCTAAAAATGAAACAAGCCAATCATATGAGTTCCTGGAACCCACATCCAAACTAGAATTCCATTATTCCTCATACCAACAGACTCCAACTTTTCTACACTGATCAACTTTGTGCCAGCTAATTTGTATAACTCCTGCTAAAATTTCCTAAGAACTATGTTGTCCTGATCATGGTCAATGTACTTAGAAAACCTATGGAGCCCAAACACCCCCCAAAAGAACCACTCTACTATATATGGTGCCTCATAATTTTATGAAGTCCCTTCCATGAACCTCTAGTAGACATATTCCACGAGACACTCTTATGAAGTCCTTGAAATGTAGTCCCTACAATGAGACACTCTCCCACCTCCATCCTAAAATGAGGTGTAGACTACCATAATTCTGTTGGATATGTATGCTCTGACTCATTTTGATTAAAATTCATGCACTCTTTCACATGTCTCCACACATAATACTCAATACCCTTCCATGAGAACCTCTCTCTGATCTGTTGGTAAGTATGGAAGTACCCAAGATTCCTTGCCAAGGGTTTATCATGTATAACCCTCATGATCTCTTCCTTAAGTGTGGAATCGAGGACTAAGTATATGTTAGTTGTGTAGTATATGATATCATCCACCACTCTGTACCTGTCATTCTGAATATGACCATCCATCAACTCACATGCAAAACAATCATTGGACTATTCCACTAGAAGGTGGGACTTCCAATCAACCAAAATCCTTGTGAGGCAATCCAATTTTTTATGGATATCCTCTTGATTTGTCTATACATCCTTCATATTGATCACATGGACACAATTTAAAACATCCATCATGCCAAGCTCTCAGTCCCTATATTGATGATATCATGATCAAAGATCAATATATGGACTGTACTCTATCCCATGCCTAAATATGCTCTCCATCATGACACATGTCTCATATAACTGTCTCAAACGATCCTTTGATTCCATGTTGTATATGAGTATATCATCAAAGAACACCAACATAAACTCTTGTAGTTGTGATGTGAATATAGGGTTCATGCAAGACTAAAAGGTGGAAAGTGTGTTGGTCAACCCGAATTGCATAACCAAGAACTCGTAGTTATCACAATGACACCCAGATTTATTCTCAAGATATCCCAATTGAATATTAATCTTCGAGGAATATGTTTCTCAATTAAGCTAATATATCAACTCCTTTCCCCCCGACAATCGAAACTCAATGGTATTCTCAAAGTCCCTATCAAGAATTCTCTCTAAAGAAATCACCCCCCAATCCCATACTGATGTGTCCACATCCTCAATATATCCATTTCCACAATAAGTGGGGGCATATCTCTCTCTAATGGATGGTCCCCAAGGTATATTCTCAATTCCCCCATCTACTTATGACTTGAGCCATCAATGAGATCCCCAAAACAAGTGGGTCTTGATATCCAATATGTAGACTATATGTATTATCAAAAGTCTCTAAGACATACCTCTCATCAATCCCATGCAAATCTAAATGATCCTCATCCTCGACCATCGCCAAAATCACCTCCATCAAACCATAAGTACCACTTCCATAGATGACTGAAATGTTGAAGAATGTGGCAAAATAAACTCCATATGAATCTCATGTGTAATCTTCTCAACTTCCTCTTTGTCATCCATCATGTATAACTCCCTAGAAGTTAGATCAACATCCAAATGAAAATAATCCAACACCAAATCTTCATTGTATTTGGGTGCTAATACGCTCGGATCCTCATAAGCGTTACTACTAAGGTAATATGTTGAATCCTCAAAATTGGATGATCGAAAAACTACATCATATGTGCTATCAACCTGTGGTTTTGTCAAACCTTCATCATGATCTGAGGTCTTCTCTTCACCAACTACTAAGTATGGCTTCAAATAGTCTGGGGGCTCTGGCGATGTTGTTAGATTCTTTTGATATTCCTGACAAGATTGTAAACTTTTTTCCATGAATTTACTATTTGTTCTCATATTTCTAAGCCATCGAATGTACCAAAACAATCTAAATATATCCTTCTCGGTTTACCCCTCAATATGGGAGGAAAATATTCTCTAATATCACTACAATAACCCTCCTAGGTGCTTATGTGGATTTGTACTTGTTGTTGCTATGTTTGTGTGTTTTCTTGGTATTGGAATTTTTTCAAACACTTTTGGTGTAATGCCATGTTACCCTTGAAATGACTTATTTTGACTGTTGGTTTGTTTTAGTGTATTTCTGGAACATGTATTTTGAAAAAAAAATTGCATGCATGTGTATTTGAGTTCTTTTTCTAAACAGTTTACATGCATATTTTCATCCCACATAAAGATGGTACACAGACGAGAAGTTTTATTGCAATAAACATCAAGATAAGTGTTACATATCTCATACAAATAAACAATATTTATACCATATTTGCTCCTATAGATTTAGTACAGATATGGAGCCTTTGTCAAACACTTTTTGACATACCTAGCTCGCTATAAAATCCCATTTTCTGGTACTGTTATTTTATTTATATTTTGGTTTAATTTTTTAGTGTAATCTTTCAATGTATAGAGAGGGATTGGTGCCCAATCAATTGTGCATAACGCACACAATGTTAACAACAATATTATAATATAAATAACCAACCAAAAAACTAAAATAACACCATAAGTATGAGATGCAATCTTATTTATTTTCTGACTTGTTACATATATTAGCAACTAGTGAGGTACATATCAAGTTTCCAAGGGAAATATAGCACCTACGTTGCACAAATCCACCCAATAATAGAAAAACAAGTCACCACAAACAAAATTGATCCTCACAACTACAAATATATCCCTCCAAAAGTGTATGGTTGCCCCACAAAGAGAATATGCCTCCCTTTCCAAAGAATACGACCCCATGTCTAGAGATACATCCTTCCTTGAAGGAACATGCCCATCCTACACTGAAAATTGACCCTTGCAATGAATAAATTGGCCCCAAACAAGGAGAATACGATATACCAAGTGAATATCGCTCTCCATAATAGAATATGTCCTCTATAAATGTAGATCGACCCCCTCTTGGGAAATATATGGCTTCCACAAATGAAGCTATCTATGTAATGGAATAATTTCGTCTCCTCAATCCTACAAATATGAATATGGTCTCAAACAATAAAATCCGATGAAGAACCTGATTGATTCTTCATGTTGATTTGTTAGGGTGGATCTCTCACCATCGAAACCTGATTAGCTAGGGTTGAATTGTTTACCATTGAAACCAATCCAAACCATGGTTTACTCCAAACCCTCAAAGGCTCCAAGATCTCTCTAAATCAAATCAGATAATCGTGAACATCACGAGATAAAGAGTTATCATTGTAATTTTATTCCCCTTTATCTTTCTTTCCTTCAAGGGAATTTTTAATTTAACTTAAGTATTTCCTCTAAAATCACTTTATTAATTTATTAAGCCTTTTTACTCCAAAATTTTATTTATTTGAATTTAAAGTGTTTTTGGGCACCGAAAGTCACTTTTAATCCTCTCCATCATTTAGATATATTCATCCCAGTTCCAACGAGATATTACAAAAAGGTACCCCTCTTAGATAAATTATTATAATGACAACCTTAGTGAAATCCATTACATAATTCTCATTAATACTCTAAAATTACGGGAATGGTCGAAATGCATCAGAATCAAAATTTGACTTCGCGGGTGTGATCTTAATGATGAAAGATGATAAGAGGAGCTATGAAAGAATCATATAACTCCTCTAAATCCCTTGAGTTCGTTGGTAACATCAAATCACCCCTCTGGCCAAGTTGACATAAACACATAAGGTTGTCTCCAACTACATAACAAGGGAATCCAAAATTGGGTACATTAAACTCACCTACAAGGGTGCCTTTGCACTTGCATGAAAAGAACTCAATTGATCTGACACCCAGTTTTCCTCTACCTAATGACCCGATATATAGGAACTCTATTCTGGATGATGAAGAAATCAGATGCCATATCCAAGATTTAATTCTGAAGTCCCACATTAGACCATGCTCCTCACCTTGCAAGAACCCAAAGGAAGACCAACGAATATAAAGCACTTTAGAGTGTTTATAAGAAAGTATTACATAAAAAAGGAAGACAAGAAGATTGGAAAATTTGACTCCCATGTGGATGGAGGCATATTTGTTGGGTACTCATTCAAAACCAAAGCATATAAGTGATACAGTTTAATACTCATAAAGATAGTGGAAAGCATAAATGTAAATGTTGATGAAAGAGACTTCTTGAATACCAAGAAGGAAACCAGAAATTCATACATATTTGAAGAACAAGAAAATGAAGAACTAAATAAAGAAGAAGAGGAAGAAGAAGAAGAAAAACAAAACGAGAAGCAATGAGAAGCAGAACAAGAAGAAAACAACCAATAAGATTTCCAGACACCTTCTAGGATGCCTAACTGCCAGGCTCAAAAGAATCATCCACTAGAACAAATCATTGGAGATAGAAGTGTAGGAGTAGAAACCAGAAGAAGAAAGCATGCACATACACTTGAACAAGGACATTTTTCATTATTGTCCACATTTGAACCAAGTAAATTTGAGGAATCCCTAAGTTATGAACATTGGATCAAGGCTATGGAATAAGAACTAAATCAAGTAGAGAATAATGAGAAATGGGAAGTATTTCCAAGACTAAAGGACAAAAATGTGATTGGGACAAAATGGGTCTTCAGAAACAAGTTAAACGAAGATTGACAGGTAACCATAAATAAAGAAAGACTAGAGTGCAAAGGATATGCTCAAATGGAAGGAACATATTTTGAAGAGACCTTTGATTCAGTGGCTAGAATGGAAGAAATCAGAATGTTCTTGGCTTATGCATGCTCCAAAAGGATCAAAGTGTATCATATGGATGTAAAATTATCTTTTCTAAATGGATAATTACAAGAATAAGTCTACATAGAACAACCTGAATGCTTTCTACTATCAGAAAAGGAAGACTATGTTTGTAGATTGAAGAAAGCTATGTATGTACTTAAGCAAGATCCAATATCTTGGTACTCAAGATTGGATAGGTACTTACAGCAACAAGAATTGAGAAGCGGAAATGCAAATAGTAACCTTTACATAAAATTAGATCAAGGTAGTATGATTATTATAGAAGTGTATGTTGATGACATCATCTTTGGATGTGATGATAATAGATTGAGTCAAAAATTTTCCAAGGATATTCATAATGAATTTTAAATGTCCTTTCTTAGGGAGTTGAATTTCTTCTTAGGACTACAAATATCTCAGCTAGATTCAAATTCATTTTCATTTCCAAAACCAAGTACATCAAGGAAATGTTAAAGAAGTTAAAAATGGAAGATTGTAAACCTGTGAGTACTCCTATGGTTATTGGTTGCAAGTTGATAAAACATGATGAATCTAAAGAAGTGTATAAAACACTCTACAGATCAATGATTGGTATTTTACTCTATGTGACAACTTCAAGACCATATGTAATGCAAGAATTTGGACAAGTCACAATATTTCAAGTGACACCAAAGGAAACCCATGTTCTAGCAGTGAAAAGGATATTCATAGATCTTAAAGGAACAATTTTTTTTGGGCTATGGTATCCAAAAGAAAATGAGTTAACTATGGTTTCCTACACACATGCAGATTGGGAAGGAATTATCGATGACAGAAGAAGTGCAAGTAAAGCAAGTTTCTACTTGAGTGACTTCTTAGTGTCCTGGTAGAGCAAGAAGAAATCTTTAGTATCCTTATCCAAAACATAAGTAGAATATATCAGAGAAGCATCATGGTGTACTCATATTATCTATATGAAGAAAACCATTCAAGACATACAAGTGAGATATGATGAGCCTATTCCGATACTCTGTGAAAACACCATTTGTATAAGCATCTCCAAGAATCCAATGATGCCTTCCAAGACCAAACATATTCCTATTAGGTTCCACTTTCTGGGGGGAAAATTCACATAAAATAATATCAAGTTGTGGTACATTGGGAAAAAAGAATAGTTTGCAAACATCTTCACAAATTCTCTTCCTCGGGATACCTTTGAGTATCTTCGACAAAATCTACTAGTAATTTCTGATCCAAATTGATTTCCATAATATTATGCAAGAACAAAAAGGGGAATATTGTCAGGGGGAGTTACCCTTTGCAATTGATATCAAAGGGGGAGAGAAAAATATTAAAACTAGAATCATGATAATAGGGGGGAATTCAACATGAAGACAAGAGGACAATACAATCATTGGATTAGAGAAAGAAGACAGGGGGAGCACAATTTTTTTACTAAGTTGTCATCAATACCAAAGGGGGAGATTATTGGAAAATTGGTTGTTGTTGGCCCTTGACCAAGTTGTTGGAGATACTTGGTCATATTTGACCATTTTTGGTACTTCGACGCCCTATCGAAGGAAGCATGCAAGACAAATCAGAGATCACGAGATCTCGGTCCACTTTTGGGCCCCTTTTTAGGATTTGGGTTAATGTAATGGGAAAGGGATGCCAGCCCGTGGGTTTACCCACGCTTAGGCCCACTTTTGTATGTATAAATAGATGTCTAGGCAAGGTAGAAGGGAGACAATGGCTTAGTGATAGTAATTATATCTGTGTGATCGGATGTGAATTGTAAATTCTCTGTGCATGATTTTAAGAGACTTGCAGAGCTAAGTGCAACTTGTTGTAGGAGGTTGTGAAAGGCTTTGTGTTGAAGCGCAAGGAAGAAGGATCTAGCGAGATGTGCATATCTTCTGTCTGGTGCAGAGTAAGGATTGTTGAGGCTCTATGTTGTAACTTCTTGACTGAGATAATAAAGAAGAATATTTGGTGGGCATAACCCCAGGTTGGGGGTGAACCACGTAAATCTATGTGTGATTCTTTGTGCTTTGATTCAATGTGTTTACTTCTTCTTCTGCTAAGTACTTTGATGTTTGTAGGAAGATCTGATTATGATTTGTGCTCCTAGATGTGTATGAATGTTAGATCTGATGTGTATGAAGATGATTAGTGCTGATCTACTGGATTTGATCTAGCTTACTATTGCTAAGTGCTTTTATACTATAGATTAGTGTGAATGTTGTGAAGCTCTGTCTTATAAGCGAAGTGGTTATTGAATGTATCTTGAGGAACTAACAGTGCTAAGTGCTCTAGTAAGCTATATAATCATAGATCTATGTCCCAGCTAAGGTTGCAGACACCTGAGTCTTGCAACCACCCTTGCCTCTACCTCGGGTGAGACTTCATCTTCTTCGCAGGTGTTGCCGAAAGGGTTGGTAGTTAGAGATTTTTTGGTGCGCTCTTGTAGCATTGAACCCTAGGTCTTCCCCTGTGCCAACAGTTGTCATTGATTTCAACCTTATAAGAATCCCTAAATCAAATCGTAGAAGCTCCTAAAAGTGATTATGATGTGCCCACTTGAATAATCCTTGAAGACCCTTGAAGGAACCTTGACATAAATGTATATAACTTCAAAGTGGTCCCCTTATGGCGTAGATTTTAAGCATGACCCTCATGGGATGGGATAAAACATGTTTTTTTCCACATGCCCACTATTTTTTACACAAATGGAGCCCAAAATATGTCCAATATAAATATTACAATCCTACAAATGTCCAATATAAAGATTGCAATATGGAGATTGTTGAAAGTATTAATGTTTAGTCAATTTGGATACCCTATACTTGAGGGAATTTTTACCCAATATAACTAACTCAAATGGAAGAAAACATTACATGGTTGGAAATATTATTCTGATACATTTCCAACAGTATATGGAAGTCCCTCTAACTCTCTAGGAATGAGGAGATATGAGATTTTTTGTTCGATAACCTAGCCAGAAAATTGAGGTTGGCTCAACTAATTTTTGGGGACAAAATTACTATAAATACATTATAGAATTTCGCATTTTTAGTGCAACCAAATAAAGATCTAGTATAAAATGTGCTCAATGTGTTGGGGTGTCTTTTTGGTGTGAAAGGAAAGTCTAAAGGATTCACTTAAGATATTTCTTATTCTCAAGGTATGTTATGAAGTTGTGATGTTGTTGTATGCATTGCTATGAGGTTGTGATGTTTCCATGAATGGATTTTGGCATGAATAGACATTGTTGTGAGTCGATTTTGTGTCAATGATTACATTTTGGAAATTATGTGATGAGGATTTCTATGGTTTGAAGGATTTTCTATGGAATGAAGCATGCACGTGAAGTCATAAGTAGTATGTGTATAAATATATTGGATTGGTGATATCTTATTGAGTTGGTGCTTAGTTGAGAATATTGGTGTCTTCATTCAGCAGTCTAGTGCTTGTGCTTTAGGGATTAGATTCTTCCTTCCAGTTGGAGCCAATAAATTTAGGGGATTGGTGGCTCCTTCTATTCAGTGTTGGTAAATCAGGGAGTTGGAGCTTCCTTCAGGTTGGTTCCTGTAAATCAGAGGGTTGGTGCCTCCTTACAGTTGGTGCTGGAGAATATTAGAAGTTGGTTCTTCTTATGAATGTAATCTTAATATGATATAATAAAAGAATTCTATGGTTTTCTTCTGTTTGGGTTTCCACGTAAAAATCATTTTCTTATGTATATGGTTTTTTTTTATGATGAATGGAATTGTTAATGGTTAATGTTTACATGATGTGATTAAAGTTAAGAATGGTAAAAGGTTCTCAATACTAATTCACCTTCCCCTCTCAATATTGGTGAATATTGTAATAGTTGATCATTGGAGCAAGTGATCATCCTGAGTTTGCAAATTACCAACTAGATTTGGAAATAGAGGTAGCCTTAATGGTTCCTGTGAGGAGTAGAGTCTGCAGTTGGTAGAGGAAAGTAGATGCGCCCTCCAATTGGTAGACACAACATAAAGCATGGATATCAAGGAGTGGATACATGTGATATTTATTCATTCACATCCATTGGAAACCAATCATAGTAAACCTTGTATATGTGTATCCTCCTATATAGTTGGTAGTTATTGTGATTGATTTACCTATGCAGACCAATGTGCATGCTTGATGCACAGTAAGGATACATTTGTAAGAGTAGAGACCCAGGATGTTGGTGCACACTTTCTCAGGATGAGCAAGGATTTGAATACGGGGGAGATGTTGGGAAGCCTTTTAGGCCCTGTAAATGTCATCATATATTATATTATCTTAAGTACCATGTAAATTCAAGTACATGATACATGAACATGCACCTAACGAATAATTAACTGGAGTGGGTACAATTGCTCCAACCATCCCCTTACATATAAATATTCATAAAGAAGGAATAAATACTTGAATGGATATCCTTCCCTAAATTATATATCTTATTTTTTGGTTTGTGTGTTCTCTTGATGTGCTTTCTGATGTAGTTCCTTTCTTCAAAAAAATGCCTAAGATCCCTAGACTACAATAGATTGCAACAAGGCATATTACAGTTTTAATATTGTGAATGTACCTTTGTACATTTAGTTGTAATTTTAATGTATAGTCTATTTGTGGCATACCTTTGCAAGGGGGGAATTCTTTTATTGTTCCTTATCATGGAGTTATCCATAAAGTGTGTATGTAGTCAATTAAGATGAACATAATTGATACTTTCACGATATTAAAAATATGTTAGATAGTTCTTGTCTAAATAGTTTGACGAATGAGCTTAAAAAGAGTTTTTAATTTTAATGTGTTGGAGTTGTTTTTTTTGTTATATTAAACTTGATTATAATACAAGTTTTCATTCAAGAGGGTGCCATGGCTATATAATCGACACCAAAGCTATGATTAGGTTTTATTTTTCTAATTTTTCATTTCTAACTCAAACACATTTGGTTTGTAACTCAACCATGGTTTTTCTTGAATAGGTAGGTCTAAGAGGATTAGTTCTAGAAGCATGGGTGATCCTAAAGATAAAGGTGACCTAAATGGTAGAGTTATTTATCCTATTATAAAATACTTACCAAATAATACTCATGATCCTAATGGAGCTATCGTTCACTTCTATGTTGGTGATATAATACAGGATTATAGGAGGTCTTTCTAAATTCACAATTTATACATATTTTTTGATTTATTGTTTGTTAGTGATAAAACTAAATACTATGTGTTTGAAAAAAAATATTTTTACCATAATTAATTTTAATCTAGGAAATGTTTTTGTTACCATTCCAAGAATGCTTTATTTGATGTAGAAAAAATAAACTAATGATGATATTGCAATGAAGATTCAAAGGATCTCATATTGTTACCTAATAGTCCTTATATTCCTTGCCACAAAATAAAAGAGATATGTGGCTTTACACTCTTTTAGTGTCTTAACATTGACGTAATAATTGTATATTAATCATTGTTAAATAATTAGTTTTTTTTGTTGTTGTCATAATTCTCATATGTTTTCTTTATCACATTTCAAATGAAAAGAATAATTTCATATCCTAACTTGATTCTAGCTTGAAAAACTTTCCTAAGTATAAAGAGTGACCAACAATGCTTATATGTTTTACCCCTAATTTTACTAAATATTTTCATAGGACATTCAATATTCCATGATTGATAGTTATTCATTGGGATGTTATGCATATTATTGTTGCTATGAATGAAGTTGGACTTTATAAGTGGTAGTAACCTTTACCCTTCACTTTGGTATAAGGGATTCCAGGGATAGGAAAGAAACATATGATGTCTATTATGTTGAATGAAATTCATATTGTCCATTTTCAACACTATTATGGTGTATTCCTTAATAAATTTGCTTATGAAAGATAAAAAAAACCATTGATAATTTGAATAGTTTTTGGGGTACTCACACACGAACCATATATGTTGTCTTATAGAATATGGATAAAAGCATTGCTCCTATGATACATAAACTTTCCTCTAAACCAAAAATGATTTTCCGTACTCCATATAATGTTGTGACAAATGTGTTTATGTGCTCCATCTAATGCAGGTATAGTATGATTGTTGATGTTGGGTGAATTCAGTCACTTTCTATCATACATGGACTGAGACTAAGTATTGAAGATGGTAATGTCAATACCAAGGTCACAAGTAACATCCCCATTCCATAAGAAGATAAATTAGATGGATGTAAATGTTTGAAACAAAAGGAAGGAAGTTTCTCACTCTATCGCATTTGAAATATTTGGAAAATAAGTAGATGATCTTCAAGTACTTGTGTTAGCACTAGAAGTAACACCTAGACTGTTGTATATGTAAACCTAATACCCATCATAATGTGAATAATAATGTTTT
>SNQJ01S0046715.1:33349-43769 GCA_010110895.2 Picea sitchensis | reverse complement strand
TCTATACATTTTTCCAACAATGTGTCATATACCAATGAAACCACATCGATCCATATTCATCATGTATCAATGACAACTCATTGATCCATCTTCATCTATGCATTCTCATCAAGGAAAATACATATTATATTACATCAATCATCGATCAATCAATCCTTTGACATCAATCAATCACTTGACATCAATCAATCAAACCATTGGCATCAATGACAACATGATCCAACACATTGTATAGACATTGACGTCATCCGTACTGATGCTTATGTGAGAAGTACGGATGTTGACTCATCTGTGTTGACTGGGCTAGTTTGACCAAAACTTTGACCACAAATATATTTTGATCTGTAACTCCATTTGACGAGTTGTTTATGCTATTGGAAATCTTGTGATGTTTTTTTCGCGATGATTCCAATTTCATTGAGTTTTGAGGACTTTGAATTTTTTCCATTTCTCCATCTATTGAGGCCATTCTAAGCTTCCTAAGTTGCTTTTGTGAATTCTGAGTTGTCCTTAGTCTCCTCTGGATCCTTTTGGATCACGCCTTCCCACTGAGAGATTTTTGGACCACCAAAATATTTCATAAATCAACAAATAAGTGAGGGAAGAGTTCCCCCACCTTGTCCTTCTCAATCCACTTTGCCTTGCTTGGATGTGTGCCCTTTAATCCTACTCAAAGATAATCAACATCACCCCTGCATGAAGTCCTCATCCTTTTGTCCAGGATGATATATTCCTTTAACTCATCCAAGTACTCAAGAGAAAACTCATCAACTGAAGGTATTGAAACTTCCTTACCCTGATCCATGATCACGGGAGGCTAAAAAAGTTTCAAGTTCTCTACATTTACAACTGAGTAGATCTGCACATAAGGTGGAAGATCTAGACGAAAAGCATTGGTACCACTTTTCTCCAAAATAGTGAAGGGTCCATAATAGTTGGGCTTGAGTTTCTTGCCTTCACCCTTCAATATTTCCTTGTTGATGTGAAGCCATACCTAGTCTCCAACCTAGAATTGATGATCAACCATGTTTTGTCATGTTGAGCTTTATACTATGCTTGACTTTTCTCCAACTGTTCCCTAACTGCTTGGTGTACCTATTGGATCCTATGGATGAACTTGCGGGATCTGTCTTCATTTATTTTTCATTTGAATCGACATCTCTCCCATACATCAAGTCCAAAGGAACCTTAGGTAAATACCCAAAACATGTCTCAAAAGGAAAACACTGAGTGGAGTAATGTAAGGCTCGGTTGTAAGCATGTTGTACATAGGGTATCTGTTCATCCATTAACTTGGGATGCTTGCTGCAGTAGCCTCGAAGAAAAAGTACCATTGTTCAGTTAACAACCTTTGTCTTTTCATCGATCTGTGGATGGAAAGGAGTGATCCTCTTCAAATTGGTGTCCATCATTCTCCACAAACTTGTCCAAAAATCCCCAAGGAATTGAGTATCTTGATCTAAGATAATGGATGTGGGTAACCCAAAGTGAACCCAAACATACTGACAGAAAATATTAGCAGTCTGCTTAGTAGTGATCTTCTTTTTACATGGCATTAAGATACACATCTTGTTGAACCTATCCACTACAACATACAAATAGTCATGACCCCTTTTCGACATTGGTAAACCCCCTAAAAAATCCATGGAGATACTTTCCCATGGATGGGATGGAACATGCAGTGGTTAGTATAGCCCCAATTTTCTATTAGTGGGGCTTACAAGTAGAACACATCACACACCCCTTTACATATTTAGTTACAATTGCTTTCATTTGAGGCTAGTAAGAAAGCCTATGCAGATGAGCCATAGTTTTTCCTACCCCAAAATGCCCAGACACAAGACACGTGTGATATTATCGTATTACATGGACTTGTTCACTTGTAGGAATACATAGCTTTCCAAGATGGTAGAGTAGTTTTTGTTGCAGACAATAGTTCTCTACCTGTGCACCATGGACTAGCCTCTCACATAATTCTTTCAAATCTTCATAAATGGAATATTATTCCACATAGCTATCATGAGATAAAGAAGCATTCTTCAAAATAATAGAAGCACCAATAAGAGGTATAGAAAGAATATCATCTACCTTGTTACTCGTACCCTTTTGTTACTTCATTACCAAATTAAATTGTTGTAGGAAACCCATCCATTTGTAATGTCAAGATTGTTGCAGTTTGGTTTGTTCTTGGAGATACTGTAAGGGTTGATGATCTGTATGTATGATTGTTTCCTTCCCTAACAAGTAGTGCTTACATTTCTTTACGCTTTGAACTAATGCATACAACTCTTTCTCATATGTAGGATAGTTAACAACAACTTGGTTAAAAGTTTTAGAGTGGTAACAGATAGGCTTACGATATTCAATCAATACTGCACCCATGGTGTATCCACTGGCATCTGTCTCGATCTTGAAGGGATGTTGAATATTCGACAGTGCTAATACTTGTGCAGTACTGATCTTTTCTTTTGAAGTGTCGAAAGATTTTTGTTGCTTTCCTCCCCACAGAAAAGTGTTTTTTACATTGGTTAAGGCATGCAAAGGAGTTGCTATAAAGGATAATTTTGAAATGAATCTCCTCCAATATTGGACTACACCTAAGAAGCTCAGTATCTCGGTTACACTTTTGTGCTCAGGCCAATTTACAATTACATCAATCTTGGAAGGATTAATTTTCAATTTTCCTCCTCCAACAATATGACCTAAGTACACAAGTGAAGTCTTACCAAATTCACATTTGGACAATTTTACATACAACTTTTCCCTTTACAAAGTATCTAATACTTGCTTTACATCCCTTACATGTTCATCTGAAGTACCACTAAATATAAGAATGTCATCGAAATATACAATTACAAAATCATCTAGAAATGGCCTGAATACATCATTCATTACACGCATGAAGGTTGTCGGAGCATTACAAAGACCAAATGATATAACTAACCACTCAAACAATCCTTGTTTGGTATTAAAGGCATTCTTCCATGCATCCTATTCTGCAACCCTGATTTGATGGTATCAATTGTGAAAAGTCAACTTAGTGAAATAAACAACATTCTTTAACTGATCAAGCAAATCATATATAAGAGGAAGAGGGTATCGATTTTTCACTGTGATTTTATTTAAGGCCCAATAATAGACACACATTCGTCATGTGCCATCCTTATTTGGAACCATCACGATCAGAGAAGCACAAGGAAATGAGCAGGGCCTATTGATCCCTTGATCCAATAAGCCTTGTACCTTCTTCTTGATCTATGTCATATCTACAACTGACATCTTGTACATGCCGACATTAGGAAGAGGAGAATATTGTTGAAGATGTATTTCATGTTGGATTTCCCACATAGGTGCTAATTCATCTGGTTCCTGGAAAATATCCTCATACTTAGAAACAATATCAATTAGTTCTTTCTTATGAGAAGGATCACATCCTTGGAAAGCATTGGATGTTCCAACATCTTTCTCCCTTACAACCATGAGTACATATCTCTTATTAGTGTTTATGAGTCTCTTCATTTGTCCCACACTAACAAGTGTTGTGTTTTCCCTCATGTTGTGGGATCTAACAATATATTCCACTCCCTCCTTAGTAAGGTGATATTTTTTCTCATGACGAAAGAAGATTGATTTGCTATCATAAAGATAGGGACTCCCCAACACTATGCCACATATATCAAGTGATACAACATCCAAATCCACTTCATCAATCAACTTTGAAGCAATAGAAAATTTGACCCTACATTGCTTGGTGACATTAATGTTTTCATTATCACATACCCAACCAAGAGGATAAGGATTTGGATGTGGTTTGGTTTCAAGAACCATCTTTTTGACAAGTTCTTTAGATATCAAGTTTACATGGAAACCCAAATCAAATAATTTATCTATCTTAGTGTGTTTAGATACAACTCTTATATTAAATAATTCATTCCTCTTTCTTTCATCATCATGAGATTCATTATTGGAATTTGAACTAGCATGAAGAGAATATTTACCTTGTACTCCAACCGCTGTGATCTTTCCTTCGTCTCTTGAATCGAAACCAAGATCTTGTTGCACTGTAGAAATGGTCCATGTATTCCCCTTTCCACCGAACTATTTCAGTCTCTTCTCTGGATGTAGTTTCCAACAATTTTCATCATCGTGACCACTTTTCTTGCAATGAGTGCAAGATGGTTTTCCTTCTTCTCTCTTTACAATGGTGGTCTTCTTGTCCTTTGTTTTAAACTTCTTAAACTACTTATGTGGGAGATTGGAAGGTTTCTTTGTGGATATTATTGAACATTCTTTCCCGTGTTCTCAAGGTGAGTGGCTTGCACACAACTTCATCAAGAATGGTGGGGTTAAAAAATAGAAAAGTATGACGAATATAACTATGAAGTGCGCCAATATACTTCATCAAAGTTTCATAAGAGTCCAAAGGAATGTTTAATGAAAGATCTTTCTTCCTAAATTCTTCTGTGAAATTTTGTACAGTTTGACCTTTACTTTGTCTTAAAGTTTTCCATTCCATCATTGCTTTATGTAAATAACTCAATGGATAAAATTTCTTCCTTATCGCTGATTTAAATTCTGACCATGAGGAAAGAATATTCCCACACTTACCTCTGTCGTGAAGTTTGATATCCCACCATACGAGAGAGGTGCCTTCCAACTGAAGAGAAGCCATTTTCACTTTAACTTCCTCTTCATCAATATGTTGAACATGGAATATACTTCAACATGTTGGATCCAATTATCTATCTTTTCAGGATTAGCATCACCATTAAACATAGCTAAATAAAATTTTACATCAAGATTTAATAATGGTTTCTTAAAAGAACCTTTAAGTATAGAATGATGAGAATGCTCAGAGGAAGAAGAGCTAGAACTTTATGGTGAAGATGGAGGTTCAGGAGGGTCTCTCGAGCCCCTTGATTTATTGAAGCATTATCATCGGCTTGTGCTTCCTTTTTCTTCAAAATAATAGAAGCAAAAATAGGAGGTCTAGAAATCATATCAACTACCTTGTTACTCGTACCCTTTTTGTACTTGATTACCAAATGAAATTGTTGTAGGAAACCCATCCATCTGTAATGTAGAGATTGTTGCAGTTTGGTTTGTACTCAGAGATACTGTAATGGTTGATGATTTGTATGTATGATTGTTTCCTTCCCTAACAAGAAGTGCTTCCATTTCTTTATGCTTTGAACTAATGCATACAACTCTTTATCATATGTAGGATAGTTAACAACATCTTGGTTAAAAGTTTCAGAGTAGTAACAGATAGGCTTATGGTATTGCATCAATACTACATCCATGGCGTATCCACTGGAATCTGTCTCGGTCTCGAAGGGTTGTTGAAGGTTTGACAGTGATAATATTGGTGCAATGCTGATCTTTTCTTTCAAAGTGTTGAAATCATTTTGTTGCTTTCCTCCCCACTGAAAAGTGTTCTTTACACTGTTTAAGGCATGCAAAGGAGCTGCTATAAAGAAGAAGTTTGAAATGAATCTCCTCCAATATTGGACTGTACCTAACAAGCTCCGTATCTCGGTTACACTTTTGGGCTCATGCCAATTTACAATTACAACAATCTTGGAAGGATCAATTTTCAATTGTCCTCCTCCTACAATATGACCTAAGTACACAAGTGCAGTCTTACCAAATTCACATTTGGACAATTTTACATACAAATTTTCACTTTGCAAAGTATATAATACTTTCTTTACATGCCTTACATGTTCGTCCCAAGTACCACTAAATATAAGAATGTCGTCTAAATATACAATCAAAAAATCATCTAGAAATGGCCTAAACATCCTTCATCACATGCATGAAGATTTTTAGAGAATTACAAATCCCAAATGACATAACTAACCACTCAAAAAATACCTGTTTGGTCTTAAAGGCAGTCTTCCATGCATCTTGTTCTGCAACCTTGGTTTGATGGTATCAACTGCACAAATCCAACTTAGTGAAATAAACAACATTCTTTAACCGATCAAGAAAATTATCTATACGAGGAAGAGGGTATCAATTTTTTACCATGATTTTATTTAAGGCCCAGTAATCGACACACATTCACCATGTTCCATCCTTCTTTGGCACTATCACGATCATAGAACCACAAGGAGATGAGTTGGGCCTGTTGGCCCCTTGATCCAATAATCCTTGTACCTTCTTCTTAATCTATGTCATATCTACAACTGCGTACAAGCCCACATTAGGAAGAGGAGAATCCTACTAAAGATGTATTTCATGTTGGATTTCCCTCATAGGAGGTAATTCATCTGGTTCCTGGAAAATATCATCATACTTAGAAGCAATATCAATTAGTTCTTTCTTATGAGAAGGATCACATCCTTGGAAAGTGTCGGATGTTCTGACATCTTTCTCCCTTACTACCATGAGTACATATCTCTTATTAGTGTTTATGAGTCTCTTCATTTTTCGCACACTAACAAGTGTTGTGTTTACCCTCATGTTGTGGGATCTAACAATATATTCCAGTCCCCCCTTAGTAAGGTTATATTTGTTCTCATGATGAAAGAAGACTTCTTCGCTATCATAAAGATAAGGACTCCCCAACACTATGCCACATATATCAAGTGTTACAACACCCAAATCCACTTCATCAATCAACTTTGAAGCAATAGAAAAACTGACCCTACATTTATTGGCGACATTAAGTTTTTCTTTATCACATACCCAACCAAGAGGATAAGGCTTTGGATGTGGTTTGGTTTCAAGACCCATCTTTTTGACACGTACTTCAGATATCAACTTTACTTGGGAACCCAAATAAAATAATTTATCTATCTTAGTGTGTTTAGATACACCTCTTATATTAAATAAGTCATTCCTCTTTCTTTCATCATCATGAGATTCATTATTGGAATTTGAACTAGCATGAAGGGAATATTTACCTTGTACTCCAATCGTTGTGATCTTTCCTTCATATCATGAATTGGAACCAAGATCTTGTTGCATTGTAGCAATGGTCTTTGTCTTCCCCTTTCCACCGAACTTTTTCGGTCTCTTCTATGGATGTAGTTTCCAACAGTTTTCATCATCGTGACCACTTTTCTTTCAATGAGTGCAAGATGGTTTTCCTTCTTCTCTCTTTACAGTGATGGTATTATTTTCCTTCCTTTTAAACTTCTCAAACTTCTTATGTGGGAGATTGGAAGGTTTCTTTGTGGGATCTTCTAGAACATGCTTTCCCTTGTTCTCAAGGTGAATGTCTTGAACACAAACTTCGTCAAGACTGGTGAGGTTAAAAAATAGTAAAGTATGACAAATATAACTGTGAAGTGCACCAATATACTTCATTAAAGTTTCATAAGAATCCAAAGGAATGTTTAATGCAAGATCTTTATTCCTAAATTCTTCTGTGAAATTTTGTACAGTTTGACCTTTACTTTGTCTTAAAGTTTTCCATTCCATCATTTCTTTATGTAAATAACCCAATGGATAAAATTGCTTCCTTATCGCCGATTTAAATTATGACCATGAGGAAAGAATATTACCACACTTACTTTTGTCCTGAAGTTTTATGTCTCCCACCATACGAGAGCAGTTCCTTCCAACCAAAGAGAAGCCAATTTCACTTTAACTTCCTCTTCATCAATACATTGAACATGGCAATATACTTCAACATGTCGGATCCAATTATATAGCTTTTCAGGATTAACATCTCTATTAAACATAGGTAAAGCAAATTTTACATCAAGCTTTAATAATGGTTTCTTAAAAGAATATTTATGGCTAGAATGATGAGAATGATGAGAATGCTGAGAGGAAGAAGAGATAGAACTTGATGGTGAAGATGGAGGCTCGGGAGGGTCTCCTCCAACCCCTTGATTTACTGAAGAATTATCATCAGCTTGTGCTTCCTTTTTTTTCAAAATAATAGAAGCAACAATAGGAGGTCTAGAAAGCATATCAGCTACCTTGTTACTCGTACCCTTTTTTTACTTGATTACCAAATGAAATTGTTGTAGGAAACCCATCCATATGTAATGTTGAGATTTTTGTAGTTTGGTTTGTGCTTGGAGATGCTGTAAGGGTTGATGATCTGTATGTATGATTGTTTCCTTCCCTAACAAGTAGTTTCTTCATTTGTCACACACTAACATGTGTTGTGTTTACCCTCATGCTATGGGATCTAACAATATATTCCACTCCCCCCTTAGTAATGTGATATTTGTTCTCATGATGAAAGAAGACTTCTTTTATATCATAAAGATAAGGAATCCCCAAAACTATGCCACATATATCAAGTGATACAACATCCAAATTCACTTCATCAATCAACTTTGAAGTAATAGAAAATCTGACCCTACATTGCTTGCTGACATTAAGTTTTTCTTTATCACATACCCAACCAAGAGGACGAGGCTTTGGATGTGGTTTGGTTTCAAGACCCATATTTTTGACAAGTTCTTCAGATATCAAGTTTACTTGGGAACCCAGATCAAATAATGTATCTATATTAGTGTGTTTAGATACAACTCTTATATTAAATAATTCATTCCTCTTTATTTCATCATCATGAGATTCATTATTGGAATTTGAACTAGCATGAAGGGAATATTTACCTTGTACTCCAACTACTGTGATATTTCCTTCGACTCCTGAATCAGAACCAAGATCTTGTTGCACTGTCGCAATGGTCTTTGTCTTCCTCTTTTCACCGAACTGTTTGGGTCTCTTCTCTGGATTTAGTTTCCAACAATTTTATCATTGTGACCACTTTTATTGCAATGAGTGCAAGATGGTTTTCCTTCTTCTCTCTTTACAGTGATGGTCTTCTTGTCCTTCCTTTTAAAATTCTTAAATTTCTTATGTGGGAGATTGGAATGTTTCTTTGTGAGATCTTCTTGAACATGCTTTCCCTTGTTCTCAAGGTGAGTGGCTTGCACACAAACTTCGTCAGGACTGGTGGGGTTAAACAATAGCAAAGTATGACAAATATAACTGTCAAGTGCACCAATATACTTCATTAAAGTTTCATAAGAATCCAAAGGAATGTTTAATGCAAGAGATTTCTTCCTAAATTCTTTCGTGAAACTTTGTACAATTTGACCTTTACTTTGTCTTAAAGTTTTCCATTCCATCATTGCTTTATGTAAATAAACCAATGGATAAAATTGCTTCCTTATTGCTGATTTAAATTCTGACCATGAGAAAAGAATATTACCACACTTAGTTTTTTCCTGAAGTTTTCTCTCCCACCATACGAGGGCGGTGCCTTCCAACAAAAGAGAAGCCATTTTCACTTTAACTTCATCTTCATCAATATGCTGAATAGGACAATATACTTCAACCTGTCGGATCCAATTATCTAGATTTTTAGGATTAACATCTCCATTAAACATAGGTAAAGAAAAATTTACATCAAGATTTAATAATGGTTTCTTAAAATAATCTTAATGGCTAGAATGATAAGAATGATGAGAATGCTCAGAGGAAGAAGAGCTAGAACTTGATGGTGAAGATTGAGGCTCAGGAGGGTTTCTTCCAGCCCCTTGATTTACTGAAGCATTATCATCAACTTGTGCTTCCTTTTTCATCCCTTTCTCCTTCATCCTCTTCTCATAGTCTCCATACATTCACTCGACCATTTTTGACATGCGATAAAAGACCATATGAAAGTTTTCCTCCTATTCATCACGCTTGTCCTCTTCTTCCATTTTCTTCCTTTGGGATGCACGAACAACTTCAGGATTGAAATTCTTAAGAGTTCCTTCACCCTACTTATACTTGGCTCTAGTAAGCATTCACACTCAACAATTCAAGTCAAAGATGACTGCTCTGATACCAACATGATCTAGGATATTTTCATTGAAGTGAATTATAAAGAATTGTATTAAATGAGCATAAATTAAAGTGCACCATAAAGAAGGAAAAACTCAATAATCAAGAGACATAAGCATCAAATCTGAACATAAAAATTGATAATGGAGTTCGTTCCTGGTGGAATACGTCTTCGGGTCCTTCTCTCAAATGTTGTTATAACCCTAAAATGCACCACACAGGTTTACCTGGCATCAGGACAACTCATGCCTCTTCCTAGCAAAAGCCATACTGAACAAAACCTCAAAAAACCACTTAAATCAAGAAACCCGTGCCCTAACCTCTCACTGGGCACGGTGGACCGCTTGCTGGCCTTTTACTGCACACGGGTGACCGCGGGCTAGCCCACTACAGCCCGCGTTTACCTAACAAAGCAAAAAATCAGGGAAGTTTCCGCCGGGACGAAGAGCTTTTTGTCAGTTAACTGGAACTCCCAGCCATGCATGGCCGAGAGTTCGCCTAAAACCCAAGCTCCTTCTAGCCTATAAAAGGAGGGGTAGGGGTACTATTCAAAGGAGGAAAAAATCATAGCAAAGAAACTCTGCCAAAATTGCCAAGTCCATTATTGTCCCAACCC
>SNQJ01S0046715.1:10528-33336 GCA_010110895.2 Picea sitchensis | reverse complement strand
TCCCGTCCCGAATACATGAGTCTTATCTACGTTATTTGATTTGTGTTTAATCTCTAACCCCCTAGTATATCAATAGCATGCATGTGTAGTTTTGTCTTGATTGCAGGAAAGCTTTGTGGAAGGAGCAGCAACAGCAAGGGGATAAAGGCTCAACGGAGGATCTACTTCAACCATCGATAAAAAAGGTTAGTTGATTCTTCCCATGTGTGCATGAGAAAAGGGGTTGAGATTGCGGGTAGAAGGTTAAAAGTTATGTCTTAAGCGTCATGATCTGCGTACAAGTTTAAAGCCCTAGCTTGTTAGTCCGTAGGGTAGAATACCCCACAACAAATGCGCAGGCCTTTTTATTAACTCAGTAAAAGAATTTGGCAAAATGCATAAGTATAACTCATTCTGGAATTAAGCTTCATAATCTTTGCTCAGATCATAAAACATACAACACCATTGAATTTGTGGTGTCGAATTACCCAAAAATGACTTTCTCCATGCCTCAATCTAACGTTGGCACTCCTAGGCCCTTGAGAAATATCGTCTCAATTTTTGTTCCTGCTCCTTGCAATAAATTCTTTGTACTGCATCTTGAAATCCATTCCTGGCCATACCATCGAGCACCCTCCTCCCCCGTCCATGGGAAGACTCGACATTTAAGAAAAAAGTGGGGCCAACTAACCAACAGAGTCCATTAGCCCAATGGTAGATGATGTTATTCTTAAGGCATTGGATAGGGGGAGGTCCCGGGGTCGAGCTCATGGGCCTCCCATTTTGGGTTATTCTTATAACAATGTATATATATATATATATATATGGATTGGAAATTCACCAAGTTTGGAGCATTGTTTGGATTTGTCAGAGCTTCTAGTTTGGCCGCCAGATTTGGTAGGCCCGTTTATTTTTATTTTTGAAAATCCGGTTTTGGGCCCTCATTGTGGATTTTCCCACTGCCACGTGGTATCCAACCATTGGCCCATGCCAACCACTTGCACAATCACCTGCCAAACCAGTCTGCCACATCTCGTATGGTCATCCATGTGGTTGTACAAACTTCCACGTGGCACTTTTTCATTGGTCCACAGACTAACCCGAAAATGTTGAAAACAAGTGACACATGGCAACCTCTAGTGCTGCCATGTCACCATGATGATGTCATGCTAACATCATCATGACATGTGTCTCCTACTACGTGTTCCATGTACATTGTAAGAACCTTAAATTCATCTGTACTAATGTTGATGTCAACAGTACGGATGCTGACTCATCCCTATTGATTGGGCTAGGTTGACCAAAACTTTGACTGCAGATATATTTTGATCCGTAACTCTGTTTAATGATCCATTTACGTCGTTGGAAACCTTGCTATGCACTCTTCACGATGATGCCAATTTCACTGAGTTTTGAGTACTTTTAAGTTTTTCCCTTTCTATGTCTACTGAGGCCATTATGAGCTTCTTGAGTTGCTTCTGCGAATTTAGAGTTGTCCTTAGTCTTCTTTGGATCATTTTGGATCACAAGGAAATACATACCATACCATGGGAAGTAAATTCAAGGGATACCATACCATACCATACCATGGAAAGGCAAGGCAATGCATATCATACCATACCATACCATGGAAAGAAAAGGCAAGGCATACTATGGAAAGGAAAGGCAAAGCATACCATACCATGACAAGGAAAGGTATGGCATGGCAAGGAATACCATATCATACCATACCATACCATACCATGGAAAGGAAGGGCAAGGCAAGGCAAGGCATACCATACCGTACCATAGCATGGAAAGGCAAAGCAAGGCATGGGATGGCAAGGTAAGGTATGAAAAGTCATGCATGGCATAGCATGGTAAGGAAAAGAAAGGCATGACGTGGAAAGGTAAGGCATGGAATGGCAAGTCATGGCATGGAAAGGCAAGGCATGGCAAAATAAAGGCATGGCAAGGCAAGGAAATACAAGGATAAATATAACAACCCTTAAAAAAAGTAATCATTAAATGAAAGGGGGATAAAAATGCAATATTAAACTATTGTTTAGATAACAAATGCATGCTAAAATGAAATATGACACATGACAACCCTAAAGGACTAAAACTTATGAGAGAAATGTAATAAAATGTGTCAAGGTGTATTCATAGGATTTAATTGCGAGGCATGGCAATGTCATAGAAATGTTTATTTTTTTGTTATTCTTGTTTCATTGCAATCCACATTTTTATTTGAATTTTTCCTTGCATGATTTTATGGAATGTTATATTTATTGTTATATAGGTTAAAATGGGAAACTACATGACAATACATGGGAAGTTACATGACAATGGAATGGCAATGGCATGGCATGACAATGACAATGGCATGGCATGGCATGTCTTGGCTAGGCATGGCAATGGAATGGCATGGAATGGCTTGGAAACAACATGGAAATGCCATGGAATTGCAAGACATGGAAATGGCATGGCATCGCATGGCATGGAAAGGCATGGTAGTGGCGTGGAAAAAACAATGGCACAGAAATGACATGGCATGAAATGACTTGGAAAGGTATGACAATGGCAATGGCATGGCAATGACATAGCATCAATAGGTTTGTGGGATTGGTTTTGTGAGGGTCCTTTGTCTCCTTTTGTGCTCTAACCAAAAAATTATGTAGGAGTGTGAAATAAACTATCATAGATGGTGAAGGGAAAATAGTAATGGTTTCAAGTCTCCCTGGAGGAATTTTGGTGGAATAGAATTACTTTCTATGGTGTGTCATGAAATGTAACCTCGAAACCTTTATTTGTAGGTGGAGAATGATACCCATTCGAAGATCTAGTTTCCATGTGAATTGTCTCATTCTATTGATCAAAATCAATAAGTTTAGTGGACATCATGGAAGACTGAATAAATGTTATTAATTATGTCGATAGGCTCCCCCCCTATCAAAATTGATGGTGTTGGCACAAGGGAAGACCCAGGGTTCAACGCTTCAACAACGCACCAACAAAACCCTAACTACCATCCCTTTTGGCAACACCTGCGAAGCAAATGAAATCTCACCCGAGGTAGAGGTAGGGGTGGTTGTAGGACTCTAGTGTATACAACCTTAGCTGGGACACAGATCTGTGATTACAGTACCCTAGAAAAGCACTTAACAATTATCATTCATTAGTATTTAGCCTTTGTTTACAGTGCAGATAAAACCCTAATTACAGAGAAGCACAATATTCACCGAGATCTAATACATTCAAGCACTACGCCCATCAAAATAGGTCATATCTAGCATTCATTCATATTACTCAGTACTAAGCTATAATATCAGATTCATCTAAGCATACATTATTTCACTAAGCATCAATCACATGAAAAATATAACAACCAAAATGCACAAAGAAACCATAACACAGGATATACGTGGTTCACCCACAGCCTGGGGCTACATCCACCAACTCTTCTTCTCTTTATTGTCATTTGTCAATCATCTACATGCATAGAGCCACAATATCCTACTCCGCATAGGACATGATATCTGTGTGCACTTCGTCAGATCCTTCTTCCCCAAGCTAGGTTATAGCACAAAGCCTTTCCATTGCCTCTTACAATTGCTTGCACTTAGATCTGCAAGTTCTCAACAGAGCATGCACAAAGCATTTACAATTATTCGCACTTAGATCTGCAAGTTCTCAACAGAGCATGCACAAAGCATTTACAATTATTCGCACTTAGCTTATCAACCTCTAGATTTCTTCTAGGTCTAGTCACTACTTCTTACATCTCCTAGACATCTATTTATACATTACAAAGGGACCCAAACATGGGTAAAACCATGGGTAGACATACCATACCTGTTACATAAACCCAAAACCCAAAAATCCCTGAAAAGGGGTCGAGATTCCGCGACGTTCGCTTCGACTTGCACTTCGCTTTTGACTTGCGCTTCTCCTTCGACATCCTGTCGAAGTCCCAAAATGGTCAAAATGACCAAGGATCTCCAAAACTTGGTTAAGGGCCAACATGCCCCCAACACTCACCTGTGACTCGTCCTGATTCACTCCGCTCTAGGTAGATCTGCCTCAAAAACCTCGAGCTTGGCTCGAGCTACTTCGACCTGCTACTTCGCCAGGGCCTTCTGCTCGGTGAATTTCTGAATAACTGCCTCGTTCATAGGTCCTTCTAAGAATTTTTTTACTGCAGTGACTATTTGTTCTAGGTCTCCTCCTCGTCCTTCAATCTCCTCAAATAGTAGGCAAGCTTCGTCCTGTAATGTTGGATCCTCTGAGTCACTTCCATGACTTTGCTCTGTATGGTCCCTGCATGCTTAAGTCGGTGATCCTATGGATCAACGCCAGATCGACGATGATGCATATGTATAGCCATAAATAACTGCCATGGAAGCACAACAATAGGAGCTTAACGCATACATTAGCCTCTTGGTGCCTTCCAAAATGTGATATCTTCATTACATTCAAAATAGTGGACTGCGTGATGTTCATAGTCCATGGTTGGGGGATTATCCTCGACTTCTTCCCCTTCATCCTAGTTAGATACCTATGAGAGGTGAGCATGCTGAACTTCTTGCGGTCTCCTAGATTGTAGTTGCTGCTCTTCAATGTCAAAATCTTATCTAGCTATGGTTTAACTGCATGTATCTCCTTTGGGAGGTACGCAGTAATCAGGGTGTAGTCGAAGTCCCTTGGGACGCTGTCATGACTCACCACACCAGTCAGAGGCGGGATGTAGTCGGGAAGGATGAATGGGATTAACTTCGCATTCACCAAGTCATCTCAATGCTTGGTTCTTTTCTCGGCCGTAGATCGGGATGGTCCGGATCCGCGAGTAGTCGACGAGGAGGCTTGCACTCCTCGCGTCGATGAAGCTTGAAATGTGACGGAGATCACCTTCTCAGCCATTAGATTGATTAGAAATTCTTCGAAAGACTTTTCTACTGCGCTGAGTTCGTCCGACATGCGCGTTTGAGATTAGGTCGGTGATCAAACACTCAAGGTAATAAATCAGGTGGTGAAGTCTCGATAGGTACAACACGATAACATTGAGTTCTCTAGTTGGATTGGATACAATTTTCAAAAGTGTTCTCAGTGCAACAGTCGACGAAATAAATAGACACCGATGTAATGAATTCCTCCAATGGACAAGAAGCCTTCATCAATGCAGTTATGTCTGTTATGGCGCGGTCCCAACGGTCCAATGGCGATCTTTCTGATCATAACTGTTGTTCTAACCATTTGGGAGCGTCAATATAACAGTCATAATGCCTTCAACAGTTATATTTCTCAGCCATAGCAAAGTTCCAATCTGAGTTGCTCTGATATCCTGATGAAGTTCAATTTCTGGAGACCTTCCTTCTGCGAAGTCTTCTCTAGAACTTCCTGTAATTTCTTCAACTTTTCTTTCTTCTTGCTAAGCTTTCTAGCCTTCTTCCCTGTGATCTGTGTCTTGGTATTCCTCTTTCCATTCCGATTCTTATCTCCTCTTGACATAGTAACTTCACACTATTGATGGTATTTCCTAGGGTTCAAAGGCAATACTTCCTCTCTGTCTGGGGTAGGTTCTCTATTCTCCTGTACAAGTAGGTGTTTCAAGTCTTCTTGTGTTCTTTCAAATTCTACATCCAGATTTCTGATCCTTAGTAGTTTCGACTGGTTTTCTTGTTCTTTTAGTAAGTGTCCGATTATCCTAGCCATAAAGTCTCTTAAGTCTTTCTTTTTTTGTTCTAGAGCTTCCTCTTCTTGTTTTCTTTGGGGTCTGATCTTTCTCAATCCAGGTTTTTCTTGGTAATATAGCAAATGGGGCATTGTTCTCAATAAATTTAACAACCTCAAATTCTTCTTCTGTCGATGTTCCATGAGCACTCATCGATGTCTGGGTAAGTCTTCCACATAGGGTTATCATATTTTCTCTAAATAATCATATTCCTCCCAATGAAGGAATCATAATAGGCTTTCCCAAAATTTCACAGGTTCCTTCTGTCAGGATATTCACCCGTGTTTCCTCATCTAGAACACAGTCTATGTCGAAGTCTCCTATTCTTGATTCTATGCACTCTTTTTCTTTGAAAATATCTGATAAGTTGATATCTCTGTGATCATTCAAAGTTTCTTTCATTTGTAGTAATACAGTCTTTGATTCTTTCTGGGGTTCTGTCATGGTCTTAGTTTCTTAGCCTTCCTTGGGGTTTTCTTGTCTTCTATCCATTTTTTCAACCTTAGCAATCATTCTAGGAAAATCCAGAACTTCATGGTCCATAGCTTTACAATAGAGACAACTAGGTCTTCTACTAGGGAATTTCTTAGAAAGATGTCCCGGTCTTCTGCAACTGTAACAAATAGTTAATCCTCTCTTTCTCTTAAATGATCCCCAACCTTTCTTGTACTATGCACTAGGATCATATTAGCTAACCTGCAAAAAATTCTTCCTAGGATCCTGCATCCATTTGTTAATCCAAACATTCTTTCTATGCATAGGAATAACATATCTTTCATTATTTCTATCAGATCTACGCATATCAAACCTTCTTTCTTCTAGTTGTGCCCTAGTTTTCAGACTAGGACAAAATTTATCAAACATACTAGATCCATACTTTCGAAACAAAAATATCCACTTATCTTACTTTAAACAGAGCACAAAGATTTCATATCTTTAAAAAAATTTCACTGTTCTTACCTTTATCAGAGCATAGAGCTTTAAGATCTTACCTCTTTTATTCAGATCTGCCTCCTCTCTTAGTTAAGAGCTTCACAAGTCAAGTAGATTACTGCGCACTAGTACGACAGATCTACGCATAGAGCTTCCTCTTTTCCTCAGTTTCCGGGGGGGGGGAATTAGTAGAGAAAATGTATTAGCAATCACAGTTTCAGGTCCTGGGAACAAGACCATTTGTTGGCACAAGGGTAGACCTAGGGTTCAACGCTTCAACAACACACCAACAAAACCCTAACTACCAACCCTTTCGGAAACACCTGCGAAGCAGATGAAGTCTCACCTGAGGTAGAGGCAGGGGTGGTTGTAGGACTTCAATGTCTACAACCTTAGCTGGGACATAGATCTATGATTACAGTACCTTAGCAAAGCACTTAGTAGTTATCATTCATTAGTATTTAGCCTTTGTTTACAGCGCAGGAAAAACCCTAATTACATAGTAGCGAAATATTCACCTAGATCTAATACATTCAAGCACTAAGCACATCAAAATAGGTCAGATCTAAAATTCATTCATATTAATCAGTACTAAGCTATCATATCAGATTCATCTAAGCATACATTATTTCACTAAGAATCAATCACATGAACAATATAACAACCAAAATGCACAAAGAAACCATAACACAGGATATACGTGGTTCAGTCCCAACCTAGGGCTATGTCCACCAACTCTTCTTCTCTTTATTCTATCTATCATCTACATGCACAAAGCCACAAGATCCTACTCTGCATAGGACATAAGATCTTCGCGCACTTTGCCAGATCCTCCTTCCCCGAGCTAGTTTATAACACAAATCCTTTCCACAGTTTCTTACAATCTCTTGCACTTAGCTCTGCAAATTCTCAACACAACATGCACAAAGCATTTACAATTATTCGCACTTAGTTTATCGACCTCTAGTTATTTTCTAGGTCTAGTCACTACTTCTTACATCACCTAGACATCTATTTATACATTACAAAGGGGCTTAAACATGGGTAAACCCATGGGCCGACATCCCATACCCGTTACATAAACTCAAAACCCAAAAAGACCTGAAAAGGGGCTGAGATCCCACGATCTCCGCTTTGACTTGTGCTCTGCCTTCGACATCGTGTCGAAATCCCAAAATGGTCAAAATGACCAAGGATCTCCAAAACTTGGTCAAGGGCCAACAGATGGTTTAATCAACCTTTTAATTACAAATCCCAATCTTATGGCCAAAAATTGAAGATGATGGCATATTCTTCGTCTTACACTCAAATCAATGAATGAGATTTAATGTTGATAGCTTCCGCACTTTTTTAAATGCATGCGTTCAACCTGTTTACTTTTTCACATTTACATTTTAGGATTAAGAAATTACCAAACCAAGTTTTTAATTGCCACAAAGTATACTTATACAAATACAACCAAAATTACTCAACTTTTAACATTTTAAAATAACTTGGTTAGTGAAATGTAAACCATGACATATTTGATGCCACGTTTGTCCTGCGTTTCAAATGCCACTCCACTTTTCAATTGCATGCCACGTTTGGCCTGGGTTTAAAATTCCACACTGCGTTTCAATTTAAGTGTACTCTTAAACTATATGTTACCAGGTGGAGCTTTAATGTAACCTTAAACCATATGTTATCAAGTGGAGCGTACTGAGCGCTCTGTCCTTACCAGGCTGATAGTAGTTGGTTTTTAATTGTGATGTACACATTTATCTTCCTGTCGAGCATGTGTTACCAGGTGGCGCGTTATGGATCAATGGAGAGCCTACGTTATGGATCAATGGATAGCCTGTGCATTTTTAACTGTGTTGCGCACATCTTCCTTTCGGCTGTGTTTTTCCTTACATTTGGTTCCTTTGTTATGGAGACCATTTGATTATTTTTTTTTCATTCTCAATCTCTTTTCATGGTTAATGTTTCTCCTCATTAACATCATGGAGGTAGGTTGCAGTCCACAAGATTTATTTACCTCATGCATATTATCTTAGATCTAGGGTTAGGATTACAGCCTTACATAAACGCAGATTATGTCGACCATAACGTTGGAATTCTACTCTTTGAATCTATCAAGCTTCCATATTTATTTCTTTCACACTGGCAAGCGGGATAAGTGACTGTGAAAGGTCGAAATGATAGTTATTGAAGCTCATTCTTTAAATGTTAAGGCTAGATGCGACAAATTAAAAATAACATTATTATGTGTATAGAATTAGTTCTGTTATGTTCAACAGCTTAAAGGTGCAGATATTTCTCCCCACATAAAGTAGAGAGAAAATAATTTCACACGATTAACACTCTCATTCTGCACGCATAGACAGATAGATCATTTTCTTTTTGAATGGACAAGAAGATTGATCAGCATTGTTCGAGATGCTAAGAGGGAGAGTGTTTTGTGAGAGGACGTTCAAATGAATTGAGAAAAAAATTCTTTGTACCAGAAATACTACCTAACTATCTAAAATTGTCTTTTTTGTTGAATGTTATTTTCCATTTTTTTAGTGGCTTGTTAAACTAACACAAAGGACTTCTCTAACTGCAAAAACTTCTCCCACGCTCCATATTATCTCAGTGGATTTTAAAAGTATTGAAAAGGATTCCTCCGATTGCGAAAAAAGCAACTATGTTCCATATCTTCTTAGTGGCTTTTAAAACTATTATAAACTATTACTCTGGTTGCAAGAAAAGGGAACTATGTTCCATCTCATCTCTGTGGCTTTTAAAACTATTATAATGCATTTATTTGATGAAAAAAACCTGAACTGCGCACCTCATATTCGTCTCTTTGTTATCTTCAATATCGATGACAATTGTAGTACTAACTTGTACGTTTGCAATCGCAGTTGTAATTTGAACGTTTGCTTGCATTAATTTGTATGTTTTCTCGCATTATGAGGATTTCATTATGAGCAGTACGTTTGCAATCATAGTAATAATTTATATGTTTGCATTATAATTTGCAGCTGAATATAGCAGACATACCATTAGTGTTGTTGAAACGTTTTAGTTTTAGGTATTTTCCAACAATTTTTTCCCCCTCCCTCTCTGAGTGCGCTTACGAGCTGTCGAATTAAATAAATCAATCTATATTGATTCCTAAACCGATTAGGAAATCTCCAATTAAAATAAGTCTATACCTATTTGTTTACATTTATTATATCAAAAAACATTACATTATGATTAGAAAATACATTAATACACAATATTAATATCAAGAAAAAAAGCATTATATAAAAAACAATATTATTATTTAAGAAAAAAACATAAGAAAAATATATTATATACTTATTTAATTAAATTTATTATATCTCAAAAAAAAAGATATAGAATTTATTATTTGATTATAAAATACATTAATATATAATATTAATAAAAATATATTATATCTAAGAAAAAAACAATATTATATAAGAAAAATATATTATATAATTATTTGATTACATTTATTATATCAAGAAAAAAAACATTACATTTATTATTTGATTGCAAAAGACATTACATCAAAATACATTATTATATCAAGAAAAAACATTACATTTATTATTTGATTGCATTTATTATATCAATAAAAAAACATTATATCAAGAAAAATACAATATTAATATTGATTATTTGATTACATTTATTATATCAAGAAAGAAACAATATTTTATATTTTAAATCAAATGATATTTGATTGATATTAATATATTTTAAATTTAAGATATAAATATATTTTATATCTTTATGAAAGATTCCATTATAAAAAATAATAATTTTGATAAAAAAGTTTATTTCATTATAAAATAGAAAAATAAAATAATATATACAAAGACAACACCATGATATGAAATAATATAGGGTTGAAGATGAGAAACACTTTCTCCTAGAGTGCTCTTGTATGAACATGTCATTTGTACTTAGTTGTATGAATCTATCCAAAAAAACAATACCACGATATCGATCAGAGTTAGTCATAAATGGATTTCAGTTAAATGTTTTACTACTATAAATCATAAATTATTTTAATCCCTTCCTTTGTGTTTCCATGACAATTTCAATTTGCAACACCAAAAAGCAGAATGAGTAAATGCATACTCTAATTTTATATAAGTTTATTTGGAAGGGATATATTTTACACTTCAAGATCATATTCTATGAATGTCATTATAGCAAGTATGATTATATGTTTCTTTCTATGTAATATATCACATTAGTGCAAAGTTCTTATCTTTTACTGAAAGGAAACACTTAGTTAGATATATATTTTTAAATCTTTTCCAAAACTTCCTTTCCATAATGTGTCGAACACAAACCAACCTTTTCATGTGATGAACATGCCCCCAACATTGCAATATGATGGAGAAAAATGGACGTTACAACGTGACGAACATAGTAATGTTGCATTTTGTCGAACATAGTAACATCACAYAGTGATGAACAATGTAACATTGGAATTTCATGAACATAATTATGTGGCAATCTGTTGAACGTACTAACRTAGSAATGTGATGAAAAACAATTGGCATCACAATGTGACAAACATAAGCATGTCCTCATAATGTGGATCGTAACGTCGCAGTATGTTGTAATCTGCTGAACATATTAATGTCTCAATCTGATGAATATAAATTAGCGTCACAATGTCACGAACATAGGTATGTTTTCATAATTTGGATCCTAACATCATAAAGTGACAAAGATAAAGAGACGTAGAAATGCATCATACATCGCCCTGTCATCGCAATGTGACATAAATTTCCCCATGTTGTAATGTGACAAATATATCACGACGTCGCAACGTGACAAACATTTCCTAACATTGCAATGTATCAAACATAGTAATGTTGCAATGTATCAAACATAGTAATGTTGCAATCTACCAAACATAGTAACATCACAATAAGAGACGAACACATAACGTTGCAATGTGACAAACATAGTAACGTTGCAATGTGACAAACATAGTAATGTTGCAATCTACCAAACATAGTAACGTCACAATGTGATGAACATAGGCATGTCATCATAATGTGGATAATAAAGTCGCAATATGTCACACATCGCCCTATCATCGCAATATGATGAACATTTCCTCACGTTGAAATGTGATGGACATATCTTGATGTCACAATGTGACAAACATTTACAAACATCGAAATATGTCGAACATAGTACCGTTGTAATCGACCAAACATAGTAAAGTCACAATTTCACAAACATATATGGGCATGAAAATGTGAGGAACATATATGAAAATCACAATTTGACAAACATTTCCAAACGTCGCAATGTGTCGATCATAGTGACGTTGCAATCTACCAAACACAGTAACATCACAATGTGACGAACATATAGGGACATTGAAATGTCATGAACATTTATGGACGTCGTAATCTGACGAACATAGAATTGTTATAACAATGTGACAAACATAAATTGACATCGCAATATGACAAACATAGGCATATCATCGCAATGTGACAAATATATATTCACATTTCAATGTGGCGCACACGTCTTGACATCACATTATGATAGGCATTTCTAAATGTTCCAATGGGACGAACACAATACATTGTCGCAATGTGATGTATGCAACCCAGTGTGCCAATGTGACAAACATAAAACAATATTGAAATGAGACAAACATTTCCCAACATCGCAATGTCACGAACATAACCCACTTTTGAACTGTGACAAATCTATTCCAACACCATAATCTGAGAAACAAAAACCCTTCGTCATAATGTGAGAAACAAAAACCCTTCTTCTTTATATTAATTATTTGACTACATTTATTATACAAGAAAAAAACATTATTAATATTACTTATTAATATATTATTACATTTTATTAAAAAAAAGACAATATCAATATCAATTATTAATATTTGATTTAAGAAAAAAACATTATTATTATATCAAGAAAAATATATTATATAATTATTTGATTACATTTATTATATTCAAAAAAGACATTACATTTATTATTTGATTACAAAAGTTATTAATACATAATATCAAGAAAAATAAATTATATGAAGAATATAGTCTTATATCAAGAAAAAAGACATTATATAATTAATATTTGATTTAAGAAAAAAAACATTATTATTATATTAGTTTAAATCTCCTATCTTTTTCACAAAAGAAACACTCACTTAGATTTGTTTTTAAAAATTTGCTAAAACTTCTTTTTCGTAATGTGTCAAACACAAACCAACCTTGTCATGTGATGAACATGCCCCCAAATTTGCAATCTGATGAAAAAAATTGGATGTTACAACGTGACGAACATAGTAATGTTCCATTGTGTCAAACATAATAATGTCACACATTGAAGAGAAAAGTAACATTGGAATCTGACGAACATAATTATGTTGCAATCTACTTAACATAGTAACATGGAAATCTGATGAAAAAAACTTGACATCGCAATGTGACGAACGTAGGCATGTCATCATAATGTGGATTGTAAGGTTGCAATGTGTCACAATCTGTTGAACATAGTAATATGGCAATCTAATGAACATAAATTGGCGTCGCAATGTGATGATCATAGGTATATCATCACAATGTGGATCAGAACATCAAACTTTGATGAACATAAACAAACATCGCAATGCGTCACGCATCACTCTCTCGTCGCATTGTGACACACATTTCCTCACATTTCAATGTGACACACATAACCCGACGTTGCAATGTGACAAAAATTTCCTAACATCGCAATGTATGAAACATAGTAATGTTGCAATCTACCAAACATAGTGTTGCACACCTCCCTCCTCTACAAGGGCTACACAGCCTCCTGGTCTTAGGATCTTCCCAAGGCTGACTTGAAATAACCTTCGATTCCCTGTTGGAACCTTTTAGCAACAATCCACAGGTCTTTGCAGACTTTCGCTCATGTGCTCAAGCACCAAAATACCAGTCTCCTCCAAGTGACTACACCCATGACCACCCACTTAGCTTAAAAGGCATGTCGCGACTTCGGTTATCGGCGATATGAGTTAATCGACTCCTCATCCTTCGAACTCCCGAGTCCCAAAATTATGAAAGGGGATTAACTCGTATTAGCTCCTCCCTTTACTTTCGCCCATGTATTCATTTGTTATGACCTAGGGCCTAACTCTAAAGCGTGTCAGAACTTTGCGTATTGTGATTTCTCACTGCTTCCCTCTTTGACTTTTCCCTCGTGTGAGTCAGAAAAACATTGATCCCTCACCACACATCCCTCCAAATGAACGATTTTGATGATGTCGAAACAATCAACAGTGGTGATATTTTCAGAACGATCAACAACTTTGATCTTTTCGGAATAATCAACGACTATGATCTTTTCACGAGTTTACACTTCGTGAATTCTCCTGACTCTGCTCTTTGATCTTCTTCAACTTGCAAGTCAGCGAAATGATAATCTATTTATACATGTCCCTTAAACTGATGGTCCCGATGATTTAAGGGTTTCGCATATCGGGGTTTCACGAATTTCACTCTAGTTTTATCCAAATCTTTTGATCCTGCGAAATTCCGATAAGTCCTGGCGCTAACCGGTGCACTGCTTCTCCGAAGTCTAATAATTTAGAAAGTTTTGGTTCTTTCTGAATGGATCTCGACCTTCGATCTTCCTTCGGGCTTTTAATCTTTGTGTTCCTTCTCTCAACACTTCAAGTCTTCAAAACTTAGAAATTATTCTAAGTATTTATTCTCGAGGATTAAAGCCACCGTTCCTCCTGAGATTTATCAATGAAACTTAACCTCAGTCCTTCGCACACTTACATTCTATGTCTTTATCAAAATACTTCTTGACGCCCCCCTGGCATACTTTGTGCTCAATATCCCGACCATTCAAACTTTAACACAAGTTTGTTCTTATGAACATTCCTTGCGCTCAATATGCACACTCTTCATATGAAATTTCCACACTATCTCTTCTGAGTTTTTAAGTCAAAAAGACTTATTCACGCGCACTTCTTGCACTCTATATGCACACTTGGCATAACCTTATAGAAGAGAAATAATTGAACACATTCAATTCTTCATTCTTACACTATGAACATCATTTATTCACAACACATAACAACATAGTCAAAACTGTAAACAGTATCATGCTGAGTATGTGGGTCAATTTTGTCTGTTCTATTCATTCAGAAGAAAATGAAATTATAGTCAATTTTCCTTTACACTATTACAATAAAACTTGTTTAAGGACCCAGAGCTTCCTCTTCCTTCTCCCTCCAATCTAAATACTATTACATCTTGTTTAGGCGGTTACCTACTAAATTAATGCAACCTAATGACTAATCCGGCTAAGATCCCACACCTGTAATACATTTACAGTCGTGTAAGGATTTACATTCGGTGTCGTCATTTCAAATGGTGGTCTAACTTTACAGACTATTAAATTTAATTAACGACAAAACCAAAAAAACTCCATCACCACTAAGATGGTTAAAGGGTCGTTTCGGCTCCTTCGATGTGTTGAGGTGTCGATTTCGATTCCACGTTTGCTCCTTTTTTATGTGATTGCAATGCTCCTGCATCACATAGTAATGTCACAATAAGGGACGAACATATACCGTTGCAATGCGATGAACATAATAACGTCACAATCTGACAAACATAGTAATGTTGCAATCTACCAAACATACTAGCGTCATAATGAGATGAACATAGGCATGTCATTGCAATGAGATAAACATCAAAAAACGTCGCAATGTGTCACACATCGCCCTATCATCACAATATGACAAACATTTCTTCACATTTGAATGTGACACACATATGTCGACATCGCAATGTGACAAACATTTGCAAACGTCGCAATATTTTGAACATAGTAGCATTGTGATCGACCAAACATAGTAACATTAGAATGTGACAAACATATATGGTCGTTGTAATGTGACAAAAATATACGAAGTCGCAATGTGATAAATATTTCCAAACGTTGCAATGTGTCGATCATAGTAACGTTGTAATCTACCAAACATAATAACATCGCAAGGTAACTTACATATACAGACATTTCAATGTGACATACATTTATGGGCGTCCCAATCTGATGAACATAGCCTTGTTGTAGCAATGTGACGAACATGGCCCTATCATCCCAATGTGACGAATATATCTTCACGTTGCAATGTGGTGCACATATCCTGATGTTGCATTGTGATAGGAATTTCTGAAAGTTGCAATGGGATGAACACAACCCATTGTTACAATCTAATGTACACAACCCAATGTGCCAATGTGACAAACATAAATCGATATTGCAATGAGACAAACATTTCTCGAACATAACCCACTGTCAAATTGTGACAAACCTATTCCAACACCATAATGTGAGAAACAAAAACCCATAATCATAATTTGATAAATATAAACTTACTATATCATTTGACGAAGAAAATTTGATGTCACAATATGATGAACAAAAGTTGATGTCGCAATGTGTCAAACAAAACATGATCAACATTGCAATGCAGTAGTTCCATAGTATACTATGGTTAAACATAATCAAGATGGCCCACTATAATCATATCCACATGTTCAATGAAGGTTAGCCATGGGCATGGTCAACCATAATAAACTCCGACCAACCATAGCCAACGATAGTCATGGTCAACCACACTCAACCATGCTGAAGGACAACCACGATCAACTATAAGCAACCTTTCCTTTCCAAATCAAACCAACATCTACCAAATTTAACCATGGTTGTGGTCAACCATTATAAACCATGGTCATGGTCAACCATAGTCAACCATAGTCATTGTCAATTAAGGTATTAATGTATTACTACTTTGATAATGTATTTATTAAGATATTAATACTTTTAAAATGCATTTATTAATGTATTATTATTGTTATAGTGTATTATTAGTGTATTAATAATTTAATATGTTACACTATACATTAATGCATTAAGAATTTAATTTTTACATTAATATATCAAAATTCAATGTATTACTACTTTATTAAAGTATTATTAATGTATTACTTCATCACTTTATGAATTATTTAATGTATTAATATTAATATTTTAATGTATGAATGTCATTAATAGTCATGACCATAGGAAACCATGATCATGGTCAACCATATTCAACCACAATAATTTTCAATAAATTTATTAATCTATTAATAATTTAATAATGTATTATTACTTTAATAATGTATTATAATGTATTACTTTTTTAGTGTATTAATACTTCAACAATGTATTAGTTAATAATGTATTAATGTATTGATTAATTAATAAATTACATTATTAATGTATTAATACTTTAATATACTACATTATGCATAATGCATTAATACTTTAATTTATACATTACAGTAATGTAATATTGTATTGTTAATGTATTAATACTTTAATAACGTTTTACAATAGATTAAGATCAATGTATTACTACGTTATTAATGCCTTACTTTATTAGTGTATTAATATATTAGCAATGTATTAATTAAAAATGTATTAATGTATAAATTAATTAATACATTACATTATTAATGTATCAATCATTTAATATGGTACTTTATACACTAATTTAAATTAATAATTTAATTTATAGATTACATTAATATATCATTACATTATTAATGTCTCATTAATGTTGAGTTATATTAATAATGTATTAATCATTCATTTAATGTATAATTAATGTATTAATACATTATTAATGTAATAATGGTTCAATATGTTACATAATAAATTAATGTATTAGTACTTTAATTTATACATTACAATAATGTAATAATGTATTACTAAATACATTAAGGTAGTTACACTACTACTTTATTAATGTATTACTAATGTATTACTTTATTAGTGTATTAATACTTTAGTAATGTATTTATTAAAGCATTTAGTGTATTATTTTATTACTATGTGTTTACTTTAACAATGTATTAATTAATAATATATCAATGTATTAACTAATTAATACATTACATCATTAATTTATCAATCAATTAATACTTTACATTACACACTAATGTAAATTAATATTTTAATTTATACATTACATTTATACATTATTATTAGTCCTTGCCGAAGGCATAGAGGGACTATAGCGATCGATAATTCGTTGACTTTATATTAGTCCCTGTTGTTTGACTACATATTTTTGTATAATTTCTATTGTTCGAACTACAGAACTAAAAACATTATTTTTTATATAATAAAAAAACCCATATATGTCATGATCTCATTGGATAATAGATTTGAGGTCTTATTGCCAGCTTCCCTATTCCCAATGATTTATATGTTGGCATATCCAAAGTTTTTATCATCTACGGTATTTTTGAATTTGTACTATTCATACTGAAATCTTTATATATCCAAAGTTTATAGTGATCAATAATTCGTTGACTTTATATTAGTTTGTCGTTTGACTACAATTTTTTGCATAATTTCTGTTGTTTGAACTACAGAACTAAAAGCATTATTGTTTATATAATAAAAAAACCCATATATGTCATGATCTCATTGGATAATATATTTGAGGTCTTATTTCCAGCTTCGCTATTCCCAATGATTTATATGTTGGCATGTCCAAAGTTTTTATCATCTACATTGTTTTTGAATTTGTACTATTCATATTGAAATGTTTAGATATCCAAAGTTTTGAGCATGGATAGTCAGTTTTCATATTACTTTGTCCTCTGACTAATTTTTTTTAGCATAGTCTCCATTGTTCGAACTATTGTTATTATGGTTATTATTTATTATTATTATTATTTATTATTTTTCTTTATTGTTGCATACTTGGAGAGACATTTTCATTATTGCGTACATAAATAGGTCTGCCACACTACATTCTTTCTTAAATGTTTTCACAACGTGATGCCCTTCGACGGTTCTGACAGCCTTAAGTGTTTACCTAACAGGCCTCCCAACCTTAAATGTTTACTCTAAAGGTGTGTTACAATATAGTTTCCTCCGATTTTTTGATACAATGTTGTCTGTTGTGAATTTGGGAAATATTGTTCTTCACCGACATTACTGGTTCACCGGTTGATCCTTGTTCATTGGTTCGTTCGATGCTTATTTTTTTTGTTTGATTCAACCTTGCAAAGTTGAGGTCCTGTAGCTGTAGTTGGACCTCTTCGTGGTTGTTCACTATTTTGTTATTCTTCAACTTTGCAAGGTTGATGTCCTGCATCCATAGTTGGATCTGTTGTTGCAGTTTGCAGGGTTTGGAGCTATGCTTCTGTCATCCCTCATTCACGGGTAAGTTTTTGTGCCATGGTTTCGTTGTTATTCCTTATTTGTTGCTTGCTATTTACATCTTGCAAGAAAGAATTTTCAATGCTAGTAATCCCTGGCTCAAAATCATGTTGCATAACATCTTTCGGTGTGGCTGCTACGACCAAAATATTTTCCTTGTTCTTGAACGTCAATGTTCTATACAGAACCCTCCTTTGTCGCAACCATAGTGACATATAAAAAAGAAAAATCCTCATTTTTCCTGCTCCTGAAAACCATACGTTTGATGCATTTTTCCCAATGTTCTCCTCATATTTTTGTTCCTGGAAACCATACGTTTGGTTCATTTTTCCCAGTCTGTTTCCTTACAAACGTCTTGCTCCTCTTTGAATGTCAATGTTGGACACAAAACCCACATTTGTCGCAACTACAATGAAATATAAAAAGAAAACTGAATGTTCTCCTCTTATTTTATGTTCCTGGAAACCATGTGTTTGGTGCATTTTTTCCAGGATTGTCCCTTCCAATCACATATGCCAACTTCCACGTCCTTGATATCGTGTCATATTTGTTTTAAAAATAGCAATGCAAAGCGGTTTAGAAAACAAATTTAGAGTTGCCACAGGGGGCAAGCATCTGTCAGGGTCTTGTGACATGGCATGCTTTTATTCTCTGAATCAAAAACTCCGTCCACCCGTTGCCTTTGTGATGTCCTTTATGTCTTCCAAAGCATCTTCTGCCACTGAAAAGCTTGTAGGATGCACACCAGGAATAGGTTCAAAAATTGTATACCTTGAATACTCGGTCTTTGTGCTCAACAAATTTATAGTGTTATTTAATTTGCATTGTCTCTTCTGTTTGGTTCACTGTTCATTGTACGTTTGTTTGCTTGTCATATGTTGTAGCAACTAGGGTGATTGAATTTGACAAGAAGAAGGTTGAAGGATACATAGCAGAATTGGTATGCAGTTTCGCACTTATAGTTTTCTATTTTTTTATTTATTTTTTCTCTATTTGCATATAAATTGAATATAGGTAATAAACATCTTGAAAATCACAACTTAAGAGATGAAACAAGTAATAGATGTTGAGTCCTATGAAATAGATACAAACTCCATTGTACATGGCAACATTAACCAGGTATTGCATAGCAATGGGATTTTTAGATTGGATGCATTCTCGTATACTGTAGGATATTTCCTTTTCAATGCATTTCAGGTTATATTGTTTTTCCGTTATTCCTTGACCGACCTGCGCAATGGATTGAAAGATTATTTCTTGGACTATTTAAAAAATGGAGAAGTTGAGGCATTGGATTCATATCAATATGAATTGACATCTGATTTTCTTTGGCAGTTGCATGGAACACATGATGTCACTACATATTTTTCAAAGATGCGGTTGTCTACATATGGAATTCTATTTGCACATGAGAGGGGAATTTGGGGAGATACATTTTGTATATGGTGGCTATCCAAGTGGCTGAATATATCAATTGGAATATGGTCATTGACAAGAAAAACAAGATATCTACTATTCAACAAAATTACATATAGTGATCCATATTGCATCTTGTTCCATGATGCCAATCCTGTCAGTGGTCATTATGAACCACTACTCTATAAAAAAGTATCCATATGCAATCTTGGAGAAACTCACATTTACTTGTCCCTCATTTGAAAATACCTTGAATCGCAATGGAAATGAATCATGCATCGTATACACTGCCATGGTTTGTAGATAGCGACAATTGTTGCATCTAGTTGTGGAGATAGTCTATTCAATGCAATTTTCTATTTGGTAGAAACAGAGTTCGATGTGCAGTCATTGCATATTTACACTGTACAATCCTTTTGCAATGAAATTATAGGCGGAAACCAACAAGATTTTAGCTGCTTACATCAACACCTTTCACCATATCTCATAGAAAATATGTCAAAAATTGGAAGTTGGAAACAATACCTTATAAACATGGCACTACCATATGAAAAATGAAATGTAGAGGGTGGTAGATTCTATTTGCAATGTCTATCTATCATATTCAGAGTAAATATCCAGGCCTGGTCATCCTTGTCAAATGGAAATGTACATTCTTTTTGTATTGATTCAAACTATGATCGAAAAATTGACATCATCTCGTTGAAAACAGATACGCCACATATCCATTATCAACCTTTGATGATAAATACTGTTAGTTCAGGGTCCACTGTCCATGCCACCCAAACCGCATCGAATCTGCATACGTGTTGCATGCTATTTAATGAGATTGAAACTCGTCCTAGTTGTGATGAGGCCATACATGGCTTAAACAAGAAATGTATACTAACTTATCACAACTTGAAAAAGGTAATACGTGAGAGAAAAAAATACATTGGTGGTATAGGAAATACTACTAGTTCAGTGTCCAGTGTCAATGCCACCCAAACCACATTGAATATGCATAAGCATCGCATGCTATTTAATCAGAATGAAACTCATCCTAGTTGTCATGAGATCATCCAGATCTTGAACAAAAAATGTAGACTAACTTATCACAACTTGAAAAAGGTCATACGTGAGAGAAAAAAATACATTACTACGCTTCCTTCTAGACAGAAACTGACATATCACAACCTAAAAAAATTTGTTTCTTGCACAACACAATCACATTTTCTCTTTTTCTGTTGAGCACAAACATCACATGTTGAATGACAAAGAACATAAAAATTTGCATCATCGAGACAGTGAGGATGAAATGCTCATAATAAATGTCGATTCCACCTTTGACATGGCTTGTCAACAAGTAAAACTAGTTTCCAATGGCAAGCATAAGTTAACCTACCACATCTTGAAAAAATAGATATGTGAGAGAAACAGGTATGGTCACATATCCCACAATGGTCATGGCACTGACCGAGAGGAAAAAATCACATTTCATGGGCTAGAGCCAACACCATGCACTGCTACCAATGAAAACCATCAAAGACTTTCTACGCATACTTCCCTACGGAAGAAAGATGCAAAACAGATCTATATGAAACAAATCAAAGACACTCCTTCCATTGCATGTGTAATTTGCGATCAATTGAATTTCACAAAAAACACTAAGTCTTTCACGCCTGATTTGGAAGCAGAATACCTCCGCTTGACATTAAATGATAAAACATTTTCCAGTGGAAATATTTGTCTTACATGCAAACGGTCGCTTGAAAATGGAAAATTGCCACACTTTGCAATGCCTGACCAAATAAGATGTAATACACCACTACCAGATGTAAGTGCACATACATAACTTGAAGAGAGACTTGTGTCTCTGCGAATTTCATTTGCACAAATCAAACCCTGGGGCTAGAAACGCCCCCAAATGGGCTTAACAAGATCAATTATTAATGTGCATGTCCAATTAGATGTTGTGCAAAAAGCCTTGCCACAATTCATTAGTGATATAATGATAATTGTTGTGGCTCTCAAAAGACGCTTGCAATACAAGAATGCATACCAGATAAGTAAAGTGTGTGTGCATGTTGTCATGAAATCATTAAAATAATTATGTTCCAGGGCCCTGTACAAAGCACGTAACATTTTTTTAAATGAGAACTGGAACATTGTTCTTGGATAAGGGGATTACAGCTCTGCACAGACTCTCGAAACTGCTAGTGAATTTGATACAAGCGATGAATTGGAGAATGAAACACCTGCTGAAACATTGATACATGGATTCACTAACTGACAACACATTCATGACTTGCAAGACAAGATTGTCGAAACTGCACCTGTTGAGGGGCAATGTCCACTTGGAATATTCAAGGACAAATTTGCTAAGGAAATGAACTTCCCAAAACTGTTTGTTACCCATGATTTTGGTCATCATGATGGTATATTGATGATGGTGTACTCAGGCTCCTCATAAGAACTTTCTCCTAAGAAAAGTGACATTCATCTCTTCCTAGAAAACTTACTTTTG
>SNQJ01S0046714.1:33481-48584 GCA_010110895.2 Picea sitchensis | reverse complement strand
CCTCGTGTCCCGGCGGAAACTTTCCTGATTTTTTGCTTTGTTAGGTACCCGCGGGCTGTTTTGGGTTAGCCCACGGATGCCTGCGTGCAGTATAAGGACAGCAAGCGGTTGCCCGCGCTCAGTAAGAAGTTAGGGCGCGGGTTGCTTGTTTTAAGTGGTTTTTTGAGGAATTGCTCAGCATGGCTTTGGCTAGGAAGAGGCATGAGTAGGCCTGATGCCAGGTAAGCAGGGATAGTGCAATTTAGGGTTATAACAAAGTATTAACTCATCAATCAAGTTTAACCATCAATTGTTGAAAGAAAGAAGAATCACACATACATTTAACACATTACATGAGAGTTATCGTGGTTCACCCCCTCCTGGGCTACATCCACAAATATTTGGCTCTTGGCTCTTGTATTATAATAGTTCTGCATTTCCGGTGCCTCACGCTTATAATTCTCCACAAAACTAGGTAATATCTATGTGAGGTGAACTAGATCGCACCAGGCTCCACGTCCTGCAGTTTAATCCTCAGATCCACCCCTCCTTGGGTATCCTTTTCTCAACAACTTACAAGTCAGTTCGTACTGCTTCAAAACATTATCGAAAATCGCTCACAACTACTAACGAACTCCTCTATATGAGACTTTCATATATATATATTTATACATTTCAACCTCTTCAGCCTATTTCAAAATATTACAAAAACCCTAACCCTTCTTACGTTAGGTATTTCTCCCATACACGTGTTGCTCCTCCTCCAGCTGTCGCTTTCCTTTGTGCATGCTTTCTTTCATGTGCGCATGCTGCTCTTCTGCCAGTTGTTACTTTAGTTTTATGGACGCTTTCTTTCCCACGATCGTTCTTCTTTCCTCTTCGGCCTAGTGCCAACAGGCCCCCAACACTGACATGTGACTCGTCCCGAGTCACCTAGTTTATTTGTTCTTCCTTGATCTCCTTGGTGATCGTATGGAACTGTTCCTGCAACTTTGTTTCTTTTGTCAGTGACTGCGCGGTTCTCTCCTTGATGGTGTCGACTGTCTGAGCTTCCACTTCATTTCTCATCAGCCTTGTGCATTCTAGCTGAGTCTGTGTTGTCTAGTTTCTGGCTTCTTCTATCTACAGAAGTACTTCTGCTACTCGTTCTTACAACGGTTCTATTTGAGCCTGACGCTCTTGTTTCTGTGTTTTCACAGTGATAAGTTCTGCCTGTATATTCTTCATCTCTTGTGTTCCCTTGACTTGTTCATGGATTGGTATGGTCTTCTATCACTGCTTGAGTTCTTGGATCATTGCATTGATCCTCTCCTCCTCCTTGTCCCAGTGTTGGACTTGTGGATCCTCTTTCGGCCTTGTCCAAAGTTGTGTTTCTTTATCCAACAAGTTGGTTGTCGTGCTGACTTGTTTTTCCAACTCCTATAGATGCATTGCTACTTCCTGCTTCCTTTGCTCCTTCATTGGTGGTGGAGTTGTCGGTTTAATCTGTCCATGGAGAGTCTCGATCTCTTTTTGATATTGATCAATTTCCTGCGCAATCTGGTCTATCTTCTTTGTGGTTGGGAGTTCAATTCCTTACACAGTAGTTGGAAGCTTCCTGAAAACTTCTTCCCCTCTATGTTCCAGCTTGTTTCTGCATTCTTTCTCCTCCTTGGTTTCTGATTGAGCTTGTGCACTAAATGTTTCCATCACTTCCTACTTCTTTGTTGCTTGTTGTAGCTTGACTAAGTTTTTATGTGCTCGAGCCTGCATCTCGTGGTCGACGATCACTTGTAGTTTGTGTAATTCCTTTGATGGAATCTGTGTCAGGACCAATTGGATATGATCCAAATCCTTCGGTGGTGTCTGTCCCACAATTTCATCCATTCGTAGCATGCTAGGATTTATGTAGACTGTGGAATGTGCATTTGGTATCGGAAGAACTGGGTCGCGTTCTTCTACCTCCACCCTTTATGTGGCCTGTGTGGTCAATGGCTCTGTGCCTCTGCTGGTACTCGTGATCTAGGCTTCCCATAATTTCTTAAGGAGTTGTCCCATTTCTATCAGTTCCTTCTGCAGTTCATCCCGGTGGTGCGCGGCATGATCAAAATCCTTTGTGAGGCAGTCTTGGACCATCCTGGCAATCATCTCTCCATCATCCTCTGTGATTGTGTAATTCGGTGGTGGTCATTGTGCCTTCATTTTCTTGCGTGCCCATGTGTCTTGTGTCATTGGTATGTTATGCCCCCTAGTTCCTATTTGATGGGATTCAGTACAGTTTCTTGTGCTCCCTCAGCTAGTTTCTTCTATCCATTGGTCGGCTGTGTGGTTTATGTTCCTCCCTTCTCGGTCCTTAGCTACTATGAGCCGTCGTCTGCCTGAGTTGACTTGGGTTGTCCCGTTCTTCTTCTCTTGGGTACTGTGATTTCTGGAGGCTGTGTATCCACCTGCACAGCCCCTCCTTCTGTTGTTTGTGTCGGTACTCCTATGGGTATAGTTGGGATCCTCCATTCATTAGGCCATTCGGTGATGATCATGTTGATATCACCCTCGGTGACACAGTAGCGCATCTGTAGCCACTATTTATCTGGGTCTTGCCTTGGTTGTATCCACGTGGCTTGTTTCCTAGCCCATAAATTAGCGATGTCCTCGTATCGTGCAATAGCCTCTGGTGTTATTCTCCATGCTCGGACGATGGCTTCTTGTATCTCCCGTAGGTATGCTTTGAATACAATTTTTTTCTCCTTATTTTGCTTGGCTAGTGGCCCAGCTCTCAGGACGTGATATCTTGCTCTCCCTAGCTGTGGTGTGGTAGCAAAGATGACGTATTCTGGTTCTCTCCATCCCATGAAAGCTATGAGAGTGATCAGCCATGCGTAATGAAATTCCGTACCTACATCCTACACGTCTTTACAGTCTATTTGGAACAATTTTGATAGGTATGGAGCCCAACTCATGAAGTTGCCTTATGCGCACTGAGATTCCACATCAATGACTCCTACCGATACTTCGTCTTTGCGGCATTTTCGTAGCAGTTTGCAGGCTAAAATATTTGCGCCCAATTGTGTCGCGACATTGTTGATCTGTTTAATTATAATTCCTCTTGTTCCCCTGTAGGTGCCGTATTTATTTTTCATCTCTTCGGCCAATGAGTTTTCCTTGGAATTATCATCTAGGATCAGTACAGGATCCATACCCCCGGTGGGTAAGCCTGTTATCTACGTGATAAGTTCGAATGTTATGTGGACCGGTTTTTCCAGCCATATATCCCCTCCATGCATAAATTCTAACAGTTATTTTATGCATGTCGTTGCATATTGGCCTATGCCAAAGTGTGGTATCTTCAACAACCCTAGAATTCTTTTTCTGTCCAGTCTAATGGCCCACTGGTGTGGCTGAGTGATGGATTCTTTGAGTTGGTTCATGACTATTTTCTTCATAAAAATCTGCAGTGCAAGTTGTGGATAATTAGTGTCATCTCCTACGTCATGGTCGGAAAACTTGAGCTTCCCAACATGACCTAATAGTTGTGGTTCCACCTGTACTCCCGCTGGTGTGCGAGGTAGCACAATATTTGTGGCTGGATTCTTTCGAGGTGAGCTTGGTATTTGAATTCGGTCCTCCTTCCATCCTGGTTGGTTCGAGGTTCCAACAACTTCCGGTTTCTCCTTTGCCATCCATTCTACCCAAGTCGTGGCCATTTCCCTCGTTGGCTCAGCCAAAAAAGAATCTTGGATGGGTCCTTGTGGGGCATCTGGTTGCACTGTTGCGCCCAAGTTCTATGCACTTCTGGTGGCTCCTATGGCTGCTTCATCATTCTTTTGTGGCTTTTCCTGGTGGGTTTCTTCTTCCTTGTGTTGGGGCTTGTGCGTTGTTTCTGGTGTATCCTGTTCCATGGCCTCCCTTTGTGGTTTCGGGGCCTCCTCAAGTATGGGTGTAGACTCTACTGGAATTTCCTCTGGCGATGAGATTTCGTCAATATCGACGATTTCTGGGGGTTGTTCTTCGCTTTCTTCTGGTGGTCCTTGCAACCTTGTCTGAGCCCTGTTTGATCTATCTGTATGCCCTGGTTCTACGAGATTTGATCGTGCCATAATGGTGTTTGTCGAACATTTGTGGGGTTTGAATGGATTCGGTAAGCTCTGTGGTTTCACTCTATTCATTCTTGCTGCTATTGCTCTTTTATTGTTCTCCCTCTGTGAATAGACTAACTGTTGTTGTTCTCGTGTGTTGTCTGGGCTCGCCATGAAGCTTGTCGAGGACGTTTTCCTCCCTCATGTGATTAATTCACCATAATTGTAGGTTCAATGCATCTATGGCGGTTTCTTACTTTCCATTATGCCTACTCTGTCGTCTCTAGTTGGCACATTTAATGTGGCATCCCCTCCATCCTTGCCTTTCTTTAACTCTGCATTTTGTTGTCCTTTCAGCCTGCTTTTTCCGGTCTTTCCTGCACGTTTCATTTTTCGATATGGTCGTTATCTTTTCCCTTGCTGGCTTTGTGTTTTATATGCGGCTTGTCCATGATGCCCTTTTTTTTTTTTTTAACTGCATGGTGGGTGGTCGACTATCCTTATACAACTTCAGCCGACTCCCATTCACCATTCCTATGAGTTGTGTGCCCGCTATATCTCTTAACTATACAACTCCTCCGTCCGTGACAGTTTTTACCTCGTATGGTCCTAGCCAATGCATTCTCATCTTTCCTGGGTGCTGTAACGCTTTAATATCGTAGAGTAATACTAGATCTCCTTCCTTGAACGTCTTTCTCTTGATGTGGCGGTCGTGCCAAGATTTGTCTCTTGCTTTCTGTACTTGTTGATGGAATCTTGCCAAGATTCAGTCTTCCTCCATTGACAATAACTGATTCAGTCTTTCCTATACTACGCCTCATTCTGTCATTTGTGTAATGGTTGCTATACATAGGCTGGGTATTAAAAATTCTAAGGGAATTATTGCTTCTTGACCATAGACTAGTTTGAATGGTGTGTGTCTAGCCAAATTTTTACATGTGGTTCTATACGCCCATAGTATTGCTGGTACCTTGAGATCTCAATCGTCCATGTTGACGTTGCATATCTTTGTCAAGGCGTTTTCTAGGATTTTGTTGAAGGCTTCTACCGTGCCATTTTACTGTGGATGATACGGTGTGCTTTTTTGGTGATGAACTTCAAACTCTTCCAGCATCACTCGGATGGTGTTGCTTATGAAGTGCGTTCCTTGGTTTCTCATCAAAATTCTTGGGCACCCAAATCTATTAATTACCTGTTCAAACAAAAAGTGTGCAGTTGTCTCTGCGCTGCAATATTTTACTGGCACGACTTCTTCCCATCTTGTTATGTATTCCGTCGCGGTGATAATGTATCTCACCCCTGTTATTTTGGCTAGTGGGTTAATAGGTCCCACGAAGTCTATCTTCCATTTGTCGAATGCTTGAAGTGTCACTTGTGGTCGTAGTGGCATCTCGTCCCTTCTATTGGGTTTTCCTACCCTTTGAAAGACGTCACATTGCTCACAGTATTCTTTTGAGTCTCTATGGATCATTGGCCACCAGAGTCTTGCTAGAGCACCTTCTGCGCGGTATCTTTTCCTGCATAATGTCCTCCTGTTATTCCCTCATGGGATTATGCTAAAATTCTTGTTCGTTCGTGGGCTAGTACGTATATTCGTAAGATGCTATCAGTGCCCATCTTGTATACATGTCCTGCGATCAATTGATAGTCAGCTACGCAGACTACCGGGTTCTTCTTCTGCGCATTGGTATATTCGTGTGGCGCAGTACCTATGCTTAAGTATTGGATGATCTCTGGGAAGTGATCGTCAACAATCTGTACTAAGAATAGTTGTGAATATCGAAAGTTGTCTTCTAAATTCATTGGTTCCTCTCCGTTTGTGACCCTCGATAGGTGGTCAGGCCCTGCATTCAGATTTCCTGGTTTAACTATAAACTCAAAGTCAAATTCTTGAAATAGTAATAACCATCGACAGATTCTCCCACCCCAACACTGGCTTGTTGACTAGGTATTTCAGGGCTAAGTGATCTGTAAACATCTTAAAGTGTTTTCCCAATAGGTAATGTCTGTACTTTTGTAGTGTATAAACCATAGCTAGGCCCTCTCTTTCTGTCGTGTTATAATTCTGTTATGAATCTGATAATTTTCTACTTGCAAATGCTATCGGGTGGTCCAAGTTTCTTGCTCCTGGTTTCGCCAAGATAGCTCCGAGTGTGATCATTGATGCATCTACATGTACATGGAATGCCTTCTCCCAATCTGGAAATACCAATATTGGTGCAGTGACTATCTTCTCCTTTAGGGTATCCAGACCGTGTTGACATTCATTGTTCGATTGGTACTTTGTATCCTTCTTTAACAATTTTTCCATTGGTGTTGTAATCTGCGCGTAGCCTTTGATGAATTTCCTGTAATATCCCATATGTCCTAACGTTGCTCTGAGTTGGCAAACTGTTTTTGGCGCTGGAAGATTAACAATGACTGCGATTTTGGCCGGATCCACTAGTAAAACCTGTTTGCATACTATGTGTCCCAATATTATCCCAAACGGTGTCCCAAATATGCATTTCTTGATATTTAGTGATATCTGGCACTGTCTGCATCGTTCTAGCATCAGTTGTAACACTTCCACATAATTTTTTAACAGAATGTAGACCTTCCAATCATCTAGGTATACTTTGAGGAATTGATGGATGAACTCCTTAAATGCTGCGATGAATACTCTAGAAAATATCGTGGGTGCATTATTCAGTCCGAACGACATGACTATATACTGATAAGATCCCCATTTTGTCGTGAACGTTGTCTTCTGTCTACCCTCCTGTGTTATCTTAATCTGATGATATCCTGAGAATCCATCGGTAAATGAGTAGGCTTCATGGCCTCCTACGTTCTCGAGTACTTCATCCATGAACGACGTGAGGAATGGGTCATGTAGGCATGCATCGTTCAACTTCCTCAAGTTGACGCATATTCTGATCCCTCTTCCCTATTTCTTGTTCTGTACTACCATCGGACTTATCCATTCTGATTCTTCAACTGGTTTGATGATGTTGGCCTTGAGCATCCTGTCGATATCATATTTAACTTTATGTTTATATATGGGATTCAATCTATATGGTCATTTTTTAATGGGTCTCACATCAGGTCTGAGTGGTATCTTCATTTCTCCTAATTCTCCTTCTATGCCTTTCATCTCTGTAAAGGTTGTGGGAAAGAGGTCGTTGTATTCGCGCAACAATTCTATGATGATTTCTAGTGTCTGTTTGTCCCAATAGTCTTCAATGACGACCATATTGGGTTGATCGGTGGTCCCTATGTTAACCTTATTTACCTTGATTGGAGCAGAGGAGACCTATGACTCTAAGGGTGGTCCTTCCACATCTCTCTCTCCTTCAACTTCTTCGATACGAATATCACACAAATCATCTTCATCTGGAGCTTCCTCCTATACATGGTAGCATGACAGTAGATCCTTGACTGTTTTCTTATTTCGTTGTTGTACCTCTGTGGTAGTTTATACTTCCGGTTCTTCGATGAATATGATGTTTATGATCTATTTCAGGGCCACATCTATGTTGGGGTTCTCATGGTCGAATGAGAAAGTGATTGTAAAGTTCTGTTGGAGTGTTACCGATGTCTTGGTTCCTTTACGCATTTCCTAGTCCATATACCAATTCACTGGTATGCCCTCTGAAGTATGAATGAAATGGTGAGACCATTCCTCCGGTGGTGTCATTTTCCCCAACATTTGACATGCCTCCAAGTGTTCTACTGGTGTTCTTAGTCCGTCATATTTCTGTTGTTTGTTACAGGTTTGTTCTACTCCGAACCTTATGTGCAGTAATCGCTTACATTGGTACCAATCTTTGATAGTTTCTTTGTGTGCACCCCACCCTTTGGAGAGTGTAGACTTAAATGCTAAATACAGTGCTAGCAATCTCTAGTTTTCTAGTACCTCGTCTTCATATTGTGTCAATAAATTTTCCAAATCATTTAGCCCGTGAAAGCTGGGTGGTTCTCTGATTTCTGTGCCAAACCAGCTTACTGTGTTGTTATTCTGGCACACCTTCTCATGGATACTTCATGTAGTCTTTGTTGCCAGTTTTCTAACCCAGTGTCTGAGTCTGTTGTGCACGAAGTAATGCTTCTCCAACTGAGTACTTCGTCTGCAATTGGGTTTATGTAATCTGCATCGCGCGCAGTTATTCTGTACAACTGGACGATCTCTTCTAAATCTATGCAAGTGGGTTCTACAAACCTCTTGCCTTATGATGGGTCAAGTGGGGCTATGACTCTGTAGTCCCCTGACTCAAATTTCATTTTTATGGTTTTTAAGTTAATTATGGCTTGGTTGTCGAATGCCTAATCCAGACCAAGTAGCGTCGGGTAGGGTTTTGTGTCATCTACTATTTTGATGAATTCAAAGTCTGCCTTAGTGTGCACCCCATCTAGGTCTACCATCACTCCTTTCAGTCTACCTATTGGTAGGACTCTATGTTGATTCGATAGTTTTAATTGAATGGTTGAATATCCCATTGTAGGTTCTCCCATGTATTTCCATGTGGATTTTGGTAGTACATTTACTTCGGATCCTAGATCTAGTATAATATCTCCCATATTGAAATCCCCAATGTTAGAATTTAATCTAAATTCCCTGCTTGTTCTTCTTCTTGTGTGTAGGTGGTTGATAGTTTTTAATTCTGGCTTCTGTTTCATCTTGCCGCTACATTTTTCTAGGATGTTTTGTAATATCTTGACAGATGAAGGATCATTCAACATTTTGATGCATAATTGAAAAAATTCTTTGATCATACTTACTTGTTCCTCGGGTTGTATTCGGTTGGTATGGTCCATTGATGGCGGCCTTTCGTATTCTGGAGCTTCTATGCTCTGTTGTGTGATCGGCGCAATGTTCTCCTTCTGGAATTCTTGTCGAGCTTCTGTAAAAATCTCCTTCTTCTTATGAACTTCGAATTGCTTCTTGGAGTCGGTGTTATTCTTTATCCATTGGTTCTGTGTTGATTCTTGTCGAACTGCATCGTTCCCTGTTTTCATTCCTCTTTGAGTGACTATATTGATGTTCCAACCGTCATCCCTTACTTCGGCTGAAATGAAATGAAAGTTTTGGTTATTTTGGTTCCTTTTTTCCTGTATTTTTCCAAGTAATGTTAGACAGTCCTCTGTATCCTAGTCTGATGCACGTCAATACATACAAGTCGCTAGTGGCAGTGGAAACTCCCGTGCAAAATGTCCTGGTTTCTGGAAATTGTGACATGTGAAAATTCCTCTGCCGCGTCTGAAACCTCCTATGGCTCGTCCTGCTCCTCTATAAGTTGCGCGGTCACCTTGCGGTGGGTTGTACTGTGGTCCCTGGTTATACTGTGTGGAATTGTACTGGGGTTGTGATGGGTTGTACTGCGGATACACATTATTGTAAGGTTGCAGTGCGGTATTATATTGTTGTTTTGTCATGTTGTATGGTGATGGGGCTTGATTGAACTGTGGTGTTGCCTACCCAGTCATCATTTCTGCTTGTACCCTGTATGTGTCTGATGTTTTTTCCTGCATTAGCTCCATAGTTATGCAATCTTTGTCATCATGGCCTGTTGACTTGCAAAAGGTGCAATATGAGGTCTTGGGGACTGTTTGGTATTTCTGCATCATCGTGCAGTGGTAAGGGTCGTGACTCAGTTTCTTACATATTTTGCACCATAATCCTCCCTGTGGTAGTGGGTTTGGCACTCCTGTCATCATATACTATGTGAATGTTGGGCATTCATTCTTATGGTGTCCTTCCGTCCCGCAGGTAGTGCACCAAACTGCTTCTTGTTTGTCCTTGTTTTTATTCTAATTTAGCTAAAATGTTAAGTTCTTTAGGTCCTCCTTCAGTTCTTCGATAGCTGGGTCCGTCTGCTGGTATTGATTCTCTTCCAATTGCAGGGCTGCCTACAGAGCCTCTACCTGCGTCTGAAACTTCTGTTGTCGTAACAGATATTTTAAGTGTGGTAGTAGTGAGTTGAAAAACAAGTGATGATGTTGCATATCGGTCATAAGGTATTTTAACTTTCCTTTTAATCGCTTGAATCTTTGATCAATCTCCCATAATGATTCTCCTAGTTTCTGTTGTATTTCGATCATCCCATTCATGTATTGATCCTCTGAGGTGAGCTTCTGGAACTCATTGATCAGTAGTTTCTTAATGTCGTCCAGTGTCCTTGTCGTTCCAGGAACATTGTTCATGTCTAGACTCATGTACTAGTCTAGTGCGCAGTCCCTTAGCGTGATCGCTAGCTGGGTGAGTTTAGTGTCTTCATCAATGATCTTCTTTTCTTCCTAGATCATTACAGAAATGAAAATATGCTTCTCAGGGTCTTCTGTTGCTTCTCCTCGAAACTATGGTAATATGATAGTAGGGTCATGTCCTACCATTCCAAATACTAAGCTACTCCCTCCTCAGTGTGGTGTAGATAGTTGACTAAGGTTGCATGAACTGGATCCTCTAGTTTTTTCCCTTTGTGTCGATGTAATTCCTGTCATCGGACTTACTTCGAACTTTGGTTGTCTAAACGGTGGTGTTCTTTTTGGTGTATTGGTCAGACATGGGTTTATGGGTTCCACACTAACATTAATATTTAAGGAATGGTTGTCTTCGCCTCCTGTTCTTGGGCCTCTTGTTTTCCTCTCATATGTGGCACGCAGGATTTCATCAATATGCTCCACAACATAGAGATCCTCTACCTCTTCCTCATCGTTGGCCAAGCCCTCCCTCTCGGCAATAGCTCTCTTTTTGGTATTCCCCTTATATTGGTAGGGTACTCCGCTACGTGTCATTCCTGATGACTCCAATATCCACTTGATTTCGTCGTCATCCATCAAGATCGGGTCCAAGGGTTACTCCTTCTTCTCTGTATCCTGCCCTCCTTCCATTCCTCCTTTCTTTGTCAGTGCTTCCCCCCTTCCCCCATGCATGCGGGGAATTCTAGCTGTTTGATTCCATTATCATCACACCTTTCTTATATAGTAGTATCTTGATAGAAGTATATAGTGATCGGATGTACCTTCCTCTAGGTCCTCATAGGAACTCTTTCTCAGCTGCGCTGTATGACTTTGATGTGTCTACCATGAATTTTGTGATAAAGCCTGCCACAATACTATCAAGCCAAAAGTCGACTACACGGGTGAATTTGTTGTTCGCCTACTGTAGTTGTTGGATCTGTACTGGAGTCTAATCTAGTTGTCGAATCCAATTCATCACGTGGGTATCCTTTAACCTTAAGATTCACTCTTGTAGTAGATGTGGAAAATCATAGAAAAAAACTTTGTGTAGATCCGTAAATACATATTTATCTAAGTATTTACGCGGTGTGATCCTAGGGTTTCTATTGTCTTTTTGTGCAAACTCTAGCTCTGTGGTTCTCAACCAGCCCTCGATTTCTTCTCTCGTGGGGTTCCAAGGTATCAACATCCCCTTTTAACGGTTCATTTCTCTTTCTTCGGTTCTTTATTCATTCCATCTCATTTACTCAGTCCTTTATTGTTCCTCTTAACACGACAACTGAACCATTTTTTTGTTACTTCTTCCCTTCAGGGGTTTTCTGAGTTATTGACCCAGGGTTCATGTCACTCAGGGTTCCAACAAAGCCTCTAAAACTATCATCCCTCCTCATAAACTAGAAGGCAACAAAGTTCTAGAAAGCGTTGCGTAGTCTCACCTAAGATATCTTTAAATGGGTGGTTGTAAGACTCAGGTGTTCATAGCCTAGGATAGAGCAAAGGATAGGGGTTCCTCAGATAGGGTCAGATACCATGAGTTGTAAGGGAGAGTACTTATTCCTTGGATTCACATACGAATATCCCACAGGTTAATTACAGTTAACTATAAGTAGATTAAGAACCAAGTATTAACTCATCAATCAAGTTTAACCATCAATTGCTGAAAGAAAGAAGAATCATGCATACATTTAACACATTACACGAGAGTTACCGTGGTTCACCCCCTCCTGGGCTACGTCCACAAATATTTGTCTCTTGGCTCTTGTATTATAATAGTTCTACATTTTCGGCGCCTCATGCTTACAATTCTCCACAAAAATGGGTAAGATCTATGCGAGGCAAACTAGATCGCACTAGGCTCCATGAAATGTGGTCTAATCCTCATATCTACCCCTCCTTGGGTCTCTTTTTCTCAGCAGCTTACAATTCAATTCGTACCGCTTTAGAACATTACATAAAATCACTCACAACTACTAACGAACTCCTCTATATGATACTTTCATATCTATATTTAAACATTTTGGGCTCTCCAGCCTCTTTCAGAATATTACAAAAACCCTAACCCTTCTTATGTTAGGTCTTTCTCCCATATGCGTGTTTCTCCTCCTCCAGCTGTCGCTTTCCTTTGTGCACGCTTTCTTGCATGTGTGCGTATTTCTCTTCTACCAGATGTTACTTCAGTTTTCTGGACGCTTTCTTTCCCACGATCATTCTTATTTTCTCTTCGGCCTGGTGCTAACATATTTATTTCTAGTGTAGCGCTAAAATGAATTAAGGTAAGGGAAGTCAAACACGAAGATTTTGTCTACATGGAAATGGATTTGGGAGCCAAGAAGAAGGTTGGAGGAAAGGTTACGAACTATAGTCTTAACCTGGGATGTTTTTTCAGGAAGGAAAACCTATATGTCACAATCTTAGGATCTTATGACGTAGTGATCGATATGGACTGGTTGAAATCACATGATGCAACACTCAACTGTAAGACAAAATGGTTATGTTTGATTGATGATGAGGGACAGAGACAAGTGATTGTAGAAAGAAACCCGGGAGTTTCTCTAAGGTTCATCTCTTCCCTATAGCTACAGAAGAGTATGCACAAGGGATGAAATATATATGCGATCTTAGCATTGAACGACAAGGGCATGGTAGAAGGATTAGAAAACTTTCTGGTAGTATGAGATTTTGCGGACGTCTTCCCCGAAGAGTTCCCATGTTTTCCACCCAAAAGAGAGTTGGAACTTACCATCGACCTAAAACCAAGAACTGAACTGATAGCAAGAATTCCTTATCGGATGTTGACCCCTAAGCTACATGAGTTGAAAATGAAACTAAAGGAGTTGTTGGATCTAGGAATTATACGTCCAAGTGTGTCACCTTGGGGTGTGCCTGTTATTTTCATATGGAAGAAGGATGGGTCATGGAGGCTCTTCATTGAATATTGTCAATTGAACAAGGCAACGATCAAGAACCAATATTCGTTGCCAAGAATAGACAATTTTTTTGATCAAATGAAGGGCACGATGGTATTTTTGAAGATCGAATTAACATCAAGATATGACCAGTTACAGATCGAGGAGGAAGAAATTATTAAGACTGCATTCAAGACGAGGTTTGGAGATTATGAATTTACCATTTTACCGTTTGGACTAACAAATACCCCAAGGGTATTCATGAGCTTGATGAATGGGGTGTTCTGTGAATACTTGGACAATTTTTTTAAAGTATTCATTAACAACATCTTGATATATTCTCGGATGATAGAATAACATGATGAACATTTTTTCTTGGTACTACAGTGCTTACAAGAGAACAAAGTATATTGGAAACTGTTGAAATCAGTGGTGATTTTAAGAACCCCCTCTAAATTTATATGTATAATAATTGGGAGAATCCCCATGATACATAGGAAAAATTGAAGGCTCTTTTATCAATAATATAATATGTATATATAATATTTTGGCGAATATTTTAGTCGATTATATAATCTTGTAAAATCTTGGTGAATCTTTCACTGAATTATAAAATCTTGTAAAAACTTGGCGAATCTTTCACTAAATTATAAAATCTTGTAAAATCTTGGCGAATCTTTCACTTAATTATTAAACCTTTAAAGTCTTGGTGAATTTTTGGTAAAGAAGTGTTATTTCTTGTCCCATATGTTGGCCTAGTTAATATATCATAGAATTCATATGCCATATGATGGATGTTACAATAGAAGGTGTTCTGGCATAACCTGGAAATTTGGAGCTTGTGTATAAAGATCCATGGGATCCACTTTTGCATCTGCTTCTGCTGGTATGAGAGTCTAGAGATATGCCAAAGTGTAATAAACCACTTATGAAATATAAAAATGTAATTTCCAGTGTGTATATAAATCAAAAGATAGTCATGCAACAACCAAATGTAAGCATCGTTTCTATTTTATACTTAAACTATCAGTAAATTCCATATAACATGGGTTTTTTTTCCATTTCAGTGCAGTAACGTAATTCCTTTCTTCCTTCCTCCCTTCCCTCTTTCTTCCTGTGTGATTGAAAGTGGATGTTCCATCAAAGAGTAGGGAGGAGCCATGTCATCCATACCTATATTTAAAGAGATATTGAAAGTGGATGTTCCATCAAAGAGTAGGGAGGAGCCATGTCATCCATACCTATATTTTCAAAAACCCTAAGGAGACGAGATGATATCCATGTACTTTCCAAGTACTTAGGAGATGAGATGATATCCTGAAAAATATATTCAGCATATTTCCATACCTATGTAATATCTTCTTAAGTGTTGTCTATGCTTCATCTGAAAAAATCTCTTGGCAAATCAAGTTCAAATGCCAAGAACATGATATCTTTAAGTTGCCATGCTTTCCTCTATGTGCAATATAGTAGGATGTTTGTTACTATTTGAGGCATGACATCTAGTTTTGAAACTTTTGCCATGTTAGTTATCAACCTATCATGAATATGTGAGGCCATTATGCATTTCAGTAGCTTTCTTTTTGAACAGTGACCTCTATCTAGTTTTCTATATACTAAGTCATGAACAAAGTCTTTTATGCATTTTGTAGAAGCAACCTGCCAAAAAGAGTGCAAGAAACAATAATAAATCTTTGGATTACTCAAGCCTCGCAGAAAAAAGTGGGGAAAAAATGAGCTATATAGATTAGTGATGTCCATCTTCAACATTTATTAAGTACTTGTTAAGTATTGGATCTTGTTGTGGGTGCCCCTGTATTGGTAAATTCATCCCTATAATAACCTGAGTAGGGAAGAGTATCAGAACAATGCAGTTGTGTGAGAAACATTAGCTTCCACAGCTTTCATTTATCCTATTTTACAACCTAGGGGCTTGAATTTTGACCT
>SNQJ01S0046714.1:0-26962 GCA_010110895.2 Picea sitchensis | reverse complement strand
TTTTATGGGAAAACCAAGCTGCAAAATATATGCTACAACAGTCCCTAAATGGATAGAAATTAATATAGAAATTTATGAAGGAAGGGATCTCAAAGAGATCCACCTTCGAGCTCGGTTCAAAGGTGAATTTTGTTAATAAAATAGAAATTAATATAGAAATTTATGAAGGAAGGGATCTCAAAGAGATCCACCTTCGAGCTCGGTTCAAAGGTGAATTTTGTTAATAAAACAAACTAATGCAACACCTCTTTAAGGTATTAGATGCAAACCACATTATTTCCATTAACAAAATACAAAAGAAACTAAAGAGAAAGGAATTTTCACACCTAGTTTACTTCCAGTGTGGTTGATAAACCATTTCCCTTAGCCTCATGAACAAGCTTTGACATCATAAATGAACATCAAAGTTTAGCAAATAGATTCCAATTAAAGCACCTCTCGAGTCTCTGGACAGGGGGGTCGCAGCTACACCGTAACACCACTTGCTTGATGGAAACAAAGGACAGTGACTGACATCTCGATTCTCTTTCCCTTTTTTTCGTTCCGTCAAGGCCCAAAGGGGAAATAAGCACGAATATATGAAAGGTAAACCTTCGTTCCGTCAAGGCCCAAAGGGGAAATCCAAATAAGCACGAAGATATGAAAGGTAAACTGGGGAATGCATATATGGGTAGATCTCATACAATTTATATCAGGTGGGATAGCTACTGAGTGCCCATACAACAAAATCAGGGTGAATTAAACCATAAACCCCGATTTTACCAAATGGCAAGACGAAGATACTATCAAAAATTTTCATTTTTATAGAAATTTGGCTAATGCAAGCTTGTCCCTCCAAATTTCAGGGGCGAAATATAATTTTTTTTCTTCTATCCCTCCTAAAAACATGGGCTAACCCTGTACACGATTTTTCCCCTAAAATAAATTACGGGCTAGTGATATAAGTTTAAAAAAATCACTCTAATACAAAAAAATCGCCCAATAAAAAATTGGAGGCCCCTGAATTTCGCCCATGAGCGAAATTTCGCCCCTAAAATAATTTATCGAAGTGATTCTAGGAGTAAGTCTAGGTGGGTGAGGGAAATAAAGATAATTAATTTAAGGAGGAATGAAGGGGATGGTTGACACTTGTACAGGGAGCAATTTTTAAGAACTAAATTTTAAAAACTTAATTAAATGAGATTTTAGGAAAGTAAGGAACAACGAAACTCTATATAATGAGGGGAGGAGATGGAGGTTGGATCTCTTTTATTTTGCATAACGTTACGCTACAGAAATATCCACCTAACTGACTTAACTTGTGGGAGTTGGGATACCCAACTCGGTGAGGAGTGATAGCTCGGCCTTGCGAGGCAAGATGGGAGCTATTCAAAATCTTTGGATAGTGAGTGCATGGCCCCTTTGTGGCTCAGGGGCTAAGGGGGAAGAAGAGTACCCCTAGCATTGGCTGGGAGGTACCAGTGAAGTCTCGTTGGTCGGCACATGGGAGTTGCAAGGAGCACGTGGTACAACCACTCAGAACATGCAACAGTATGTTTTTTTTTTCGTTTTGTATGAAAAATTGTTTTATAACTTATGCTTGAATCTACATTTTTACCTAGGTAAGTGATCTGATTGTCTAGGTGGTTTTATAAAGTTTTCTTAGCCTAGATCAATGATAGATTGAATCTCATGGATTCTTTTCCCAGCACGTCTTGACCACCTTGTTGTGTTGATTGTGACCTTCATGGTTGTTTAGCCTTCAACCCTAGCCCACCAGTCCTTGCCTGAGCGGTCGGCTAGGAGAGTGATCTACGGTCGTTGCCTTAGCATTAAAATACCTATGGATATCAAAGCTCTTCTTTTCTGTGCGAGGATGATGAAGCAAAGGATGAACCTATCAGTCATCTACCCTTGTTGTCATCCTTAGCAGTTTGTTGTCTTGCGCCCTCTAGCAAAAGTACCTCTGCGTTTGGAAGTCTTGCATCGTGTTGGTTCTCACGACAATCATTTCAATAACTTGTCCCATTGAATCCTTGCGTTCTCTTACTGTTGGCTGTGTTGGATTGGTATCCTGGTGATGTAAAAGATTTAAATTCAGTCTGAAATTTTTATTGGTGTCCTAAAAATTCGAACAGATCTAATTTCGGTTGGCAAATTCTATTGATGTCCTAGTAATGTAAAATATTCAAATTAAGTATGTGTCTTATAATTCATATCCTGGAAATGGTTTATGTCTGCGTTCTTGTCTTCACCTGGTGAATGGCTGTGTGTTTTTTTTTCTTTTGGTATACCTTTTACTCTGCAAAATTTTACCTTACGTTTACATCCTTGGCCTGCAATTTACTCTACCCTTGGCCACTGGATTCTTATTGGTTAATACTTTGCATTCAATACTTTGATCTACTTGATTGCATTGCAGTTCACTTATTTACCTGACTAAGTTCCAACTCTTGTTGTTGCGCTTCTGATTGGTATTTAAAAGTATGCAGTGTGACTATGTTTTAAAATGATGCTCGGCAACAAGTTGTATATGCCTTGGTAATTATCTTGTGAGTTATTAGTCTTGCACCGATTTCCCTCCTACTTTTCGTTTCAGTTCTTTTGTTTTGAAAAACACGAGTTTATGTGTTATATAATGGTTGAGTGAATATTTGATATACAACCAGACAATTCTTACTTGTATTGCCTACTTTTGTCGTGCATGCAAACAAAACCCATTTTTTTTACCCCTCACACCATAGGCGCAACTTCCTCTTGTCCTCTCCTCTTCCCACAGAATTTGATCTCTTAACCTTCAACCTCTGACCTGGGTATTGATGGCGTAATGAATGCAGTTTTTTTTGCAAAAACAGTTTCTGGTGTTCTTACCTTAGTCTATTAAGGGTACGGTTAAATCTCCAAGGAGCCCTGTTGTATTTTCTCCGTGTAAGGTGTAGCTTCACTCTCTCTCCTGTGCAAGGGAGGAGATCTTTACTTGAGTGCAATTTAGTCGCTTGCAAAACAAACTCCCCTTCCTGTACCCAACGATTTGTATGGATATGCGTTGATTCCTTAGCACAATGAATTCCCTTTGTATTTCTCAGCGAGATCCTGTGGTGGATGGCCTGCATGTTCGCTTAGTGAACTACGTGCCCAAGACTCCTCGGTTTGTCACTTACCTTTAGCGATTTGAAAATTCATGGGACAACCTGCGTCGTAACTCAATTGCACATGGAATGCACCTATAGTGAATTGTGTGACGTCTTGGTGATGGCATTAAATTATTAAATGACATAAATTTTATTAAGTGACATTTTGAAATAGCAGTAAATTATTAAATGATAGTTGAAATGACAGTTTCAAATGACAGTTTGAAATAAAAGTAAATCATTAATGACAGTTTTGGTATTACAGTGAATTAGTAAATGACAGTTATTGCAATGGCGGTAAATTTATTAAATAATAGTTATTTGAATTGGCTGTAAATCTAATGACACTAAATTTATATTGGGAAGGCAAATTATAATTAAGACAACATTGATTTAGCCTTTACATTAGCAGCCCATGAAATTTACATGGTAGCTTTATGGATTGGATATTTTGTATATTTACTTTTTACAACCATTTATTAGCATCTTGTTGATCGCCTCTTTATTTGAATATACAACCTTCCAATTTAATTGACCAGACTTGTGCATTAGTTTCAACATTTATTAAACTAGACTCGCTAAATCAGAATGAAATAATGTTATTTATATTTTAGTTATCAACCAAATTCAAGTTCAGACTTGCTCAATTGATGTGCCCTTATGGTTAAATTAGATGGTACCTTGACAACAGTTTATAATTTTAGAATTTCTCAAATTGAATTGCAATAAGGATAAATTAGATTGAACATCAATGACAATTTGAAATTAGATGTGGCCCATTTAGAATGGTAACCCATGATTAAATAGATGGTAATCTTGACTAGGTTAAGACTGGCTGATTGGTTGGGTTATTGACAAATTCGTTTTTAGCTTGTGCTTCCCATTGAGGGTGTTGTTGTTTATTAGTAATTAATGCTTGTACTTGGTTTTGTAAACGTTTACTGTGATTGTTTTTGCTCACTGTAAGGGTTCTAGTTACTTGTGTAATTAATTTTGGGTGTGTTGGGTTGTTAGGATGATTGTCCTTAGCTTAGTAGGCTTGGTCTGCTTGTGACAGGTGGGATGTCGACACCTCCTTTTTCCTCAGAACAGTCGCTATCCTTGAGACCTTAAATGGTCAAAATCGATGGGAACCTCAGCTTGAGCATTGCTTATGTGTCCTGGAGGTCCTAACCATTGCAGGGTAGGATGGGTGGGTAGTCATTCTTATTTTTCATCAGTTGAATTTCGTACATTGCTTCCAGGTGTTTGATGTGATTTTATGTTAGGTCGTTATGTTTGTTGTTGCATGAGTTGCATGCGTTGGGTTCGTTGTCGTGTTGCGATGTTGAGTATAATGTCATTATTACCTTACTACACACACACACACAAATATTTGTACTTGTTATGTGAGGCTTGTTGTCGTAACAATGAGGTTCATTACACATGGTATCAGAGTAGGTTCAACCTGCCACTTGGGATCGCTACGAATTTCGTTGATATGATTTGATTATAAGGCTACTAATTTAGTTTACTTGTATTCATGCAGGTAATCATGGTTAGAGGACATCGCAGAGGCATACGATGGGGTGCTAGGGGAGAAGGCATGACGCCTCCAGTAGCATCCATGCTTGAGGGATCTAGCCCCAAGGGAAATGATCAGGTTGTCGGACAGGAGGAGATAGAAGTTGGTGATGTGGTCAGAATGATGAGATCTTTTCAACGCATGTCTAAGGAACATATCAGTTGTTTGGACAGAGATGAGGCCAGGGCGCTGGCACCCCCTGAGGTTCTGCCATGCGCTGCGGTCGGTACTGGTGCCCTGTATGGCGCAGCCACCGAGGCATGGTTGGAGAATATGGGGATGTTCTTTACACTTCGTGATTATACCTCCAACATGAAGGTCCACATGGAAGTCTTTCAACTGAAGGGGAGCACTCTTCTATGGTGGAAGTCGCTCCTACCGCAACTGAACATGGCCATCGAAGACGTGTCATTGGAACTTTTTGAGGAACGGTTCTGAGAGAGGTACCTATCAATGGAATTCATTGAACGTCAGCTCAATGAGTTCAATACCTTACGACAGGGAGTTCGTACGGTGGCCAAGTACGAGGCCCGATTTATGGAGCTGCTCTGGTATGATCCACACCTTAACACTGAGAAACTTAAGGTCAACAGGTTCGTGTTCGGCCTTAACGGAAGCATATGTGCAAAGGTCAGGATTTTGATGCCTTAAACATTGCATGATGTCATTCAGAAGGCCCTCAAGCAGAGGAGGAGCTTATCAGTGGGGGTCAGACCAGGACTCCAGCAAGACCAGTATGGCAGGTGTCATCCGGTGCACAACAACATTATACCCCAGCCAGGCATACATCAGGATATCATGGCTTCCAGAGGGGATCCACTTTCACTACAACTCGGTGATCGATGCCTCAACAACAGACACCTTATTAGGGACCACAACATCAACAACAGCATCAACCACATCAATAGTAGTTTAGGCCTGTTCAGCAGAACAAACCAGGATTCCAGGCTGGTGGGCCATCATCTTATACTTCGTGTACTAGGACTACTGAGCCGAAGAAGTGGTGTGGAACATGTGGGGAGACACACTACCAGTGCGACTGCCCGGTGGAGAGGATTAGAGAATCCAAATCAGGCAGACCCACTACCGTGGGAGATATGGGCAAGTCCCATCAGATTCATGCACCGATGAATAACCGCCAGGCAGAGCATCAGTTGACTGTTCTCGAGATGACATGTACCATTGCTAACCAGACCCTTAGTATTTTGATAGATCCTGGTGCTACGGAGAGTTTCATTTCAAGTGAAACGCTAAAAAGGATTAAGGTAAAGGCAGTTGAACAGGACAAGTTTATCTTTGTAGAGATGGCCTTGGGAGCCAAACAAAAGGTTGGAGGAAAGGTTATGGGATGTGTCCTTAACCTAGGAGAGTTTGTCACAAGGTCCAACCTGTATGTCATGATGCTAGGATTCTATGATGTCGTGATTAGTATGGATTGGTTGGAATTTCATGAGTCGATACTCAACTGCAATACAAAATGGTTGAGCTTGGTTGATGACGAGGGACAAAGACGTGTGATTGCAGGATAGAACCAGGGAGTTTCCCCGAGGTTCATCTCTTCCTTACAACTACGGAAGAGAATGCGCAAGGGGTGCAATATTTATGCGATCCTTGTGTTAAACGAGAAGGGATTAGTGGAAGGTTTAGAACACCTTCTGGTGGTGAGAGAGTTTAGTGACGTATTTACGTAGGAGTTACCTGGGATGTCGTCGGAGAGGGAATTGGAGTTTGCCATACACCTAAAACTGGGGATTGAACCGATAGCAAGAATGCCTTATCGGATGTTGACCCTGGAGTTACAAGAGTTTAAAATGAAACTGAAGGAGTTGCTGGACCTAGGACTGATACGTCCCAGTGTGTCACCATGGGCTGCACCTGTTATTTTCATATGAAAAAAGGATGGGTCGTGGAGGCTCTACATTGACTACCGTCAACTGAACAAGGCCACAATCAAGAATCAGTATCTATTGCCGAGAATTGATGATCTGTTCGATCAAATGAAGGGCACAACGGTGCTCTCAAAGATTGAATTGCAATCAGGATACCACCAGTTACGGATTAAGGAATATGATGTCCCTAAGACCACCTTTAAGACGAGGTTTGGACATTACGAGTTTACTGTTTTACTGTTTGGACTAACAAATGCCCCAGGGGCATTTATGAGTATGATGAACAGTGTGTTCTGCGAGTACGTGGACAAGTTCATCCAAGTATTCATTGACGATATTTTGATCTACTCTCGGATGATGGAGGAGCATGACGAGCATTTTCACTTTGTACTACAGTGTCTGTGAGAGCACAAACTATATGGGAAGTTGTCTAAATGCTCTTTTTATGAATCGAAGATTCACTACTTAGGGCATATCATCTCCGGTGAAGGCATCGCCATGGATCCAACCAAGGTCGAGACTATTATGGAATGGCCTATGCCAATGAATGTCTCACAAGTGCGTAGCTTCATGGGTTTAGCAGGATACTATCGACGGTTCGTCGAGGGATTTTCGAAGATAGAAAATCCAATCACGGAGTTACAGAAGAAGAACAAGAAGTTTGTTTGGACCAAGAAATGTGCGGAAGGATTCTGGAGGCTCAAGGATTTGTTGACAACAACACCGATACTAAAGGTCCCTGACATGGATGTAGACTTCTTGGTATGCAGTGACGCATCCAAGGAAGGCTTAGGTGGAGTCTTTATGCAAGGGAGACGAACTGAGAAGGCATGAGGAGAACTATATGATGCGCGATTTGGAGTTGTTAGTCATCGTATATTCCTTGAAAGTTTGGAGACACTACCTTGTTGAGAGAAAATTCAAACTAAATACTGACCATTGTGGACTACAACACATCTTTATTCAAAGTGACCTGAACGTGCGACAATGACATTGGTTGGAATTTCTTAGCGAGTATGACTTCGATATTACTTACATAAAAGGCACAGTGAACCGAGTGGCAGACACATTGAGTCGGAGACCGCACATCTTTTCGGTGATTCCTCTTTAGACAAATCTACATGAAAATAGTCTAACTTTACAGCGTGGCAATGACTCATACAAAGAGGTTGAGTGTTTTATCGGAAAAAACACAATGATGGTACCACGATTTGAAGGATTTTCATTTGATAGCGATGGTTTATTGAGGTTTAAAAATCGGATCTATGTATTTCTGAATGACGAGTTGGGGATGATGATCCTAAGCGAGGATCATAGTGCAGTTTACATGGCTCACCCAAGAGTCATGAAGATGAGGGCAGAGCTTAAATCCTTATTGTTATAGAAGGGAATGAAGGAAAACATAGTCAGTTATGTGGCCAGATGTTTAGAATGTCAGCAAGTAAAGGCTGAACATAGACACCCAACAAGATTACTACAACCACACGCTATTCCAGAATCGAAATGGGAGGTTATTTCAATGGATTTTATTGTTGTATTTCCACTGATGGCAAGGAGACATGAATCGATTTTCGTAGTAGTAGACACTATGACAAAGAGTGCTCACTTTATTCCTATGCATACGACATATCAGGCACCTGACATAGCTAGAGTTTTCATCAGTGAGATTGTGAGGCTGCATGGCATGCCTAAGAGGATTATATCCAATCAAGGATCGGTGTTTACTAAACGATTTTGGACAAGTTTCCAAAAGGACTTGGGAACCCAACTTAACTTTAGTACTGCGTATCACCTGGAGACTGACGGGAAGACCGAACGAATGAACCAAACCTTGGAGGACATGTTGTGCATGTATGTGATGGACCAACAAAAGCGTCGGGAAGAATTATTGCCACTGGTGGAGCTCACTTAAGATGGTGCCTTTCGAGTTTCTTTATGGGCGACCGTGCTGGACACCTTTGCATTAGGATCGGCTTAAGGATAGGGTCTTGGTGGGACCAGAAGTGATCCAATAAATGGATGAGCAAATGCAAACAACAAGACAAATAATTAAAGAAGTGTAGGATCGACAGAAGAGTTATGCAAATGTGCACCGTGTTGACCGTAGCTACGAGGTCAACGATCTAGTATTCTTGCGAGTTAAACCACATACGAGTTCAATCAAGTTTGGGAAGGGATATAAACTCTCTCCTAGGTTCATGGGCCCTTTCAAGATTATGGAGAGAAAGAGGCCTGTGGCCTATTGACTAGCCTTTCTTGATTATTTGAGGCGTATGCACGATGTTTTTGATGTATCTATTTTGAGACATCATATTAGTGATCCTACACATGTTATTGACATGAATTCCTTGTAGGCATCGGACAAGGGGGCACTCACGGCTAAGCCGATCTGCATCTTGGATCATCGTGTTCAACAGCTACGATGTCAAATGGTAGATCAGGTCAAGGTCCAGTGGGACAATTATAGTCCGCACTCGGCGACCTGGGAGGATGCATATGATATGCGCCAACAATTTCCATTTTTGTTTAATAGATAGAATTATGATACTGTGATACACATTATTTGACACTTATACTCTGAAACTTCGAGAAAAAGTTTAGACCAAGAGGGGGTGTATGTAACATCCCGCTCTCGTGCGATGAGCGAACTTATTCTTTGAGGACACTTGCTCGCAAGTGATCCATATTATTATTCCATTAAAACTTTTGATTTTGATTATGAGGCGTTATGGGTTGATGACATGTTTTTTTACCACTTTGACATAGACAAGTGCTATTGACTCATTTTTACTGAGTGTACAGGATTATGGACCTCAAGGATGAAGTGGCATCGATGGAACCCCTTGGAATCTAGATCGAGTCGGGGACTGTACCATTGGGGTTTGATTGTTTTACTGTGATTTTAATTCTTTTGATTAGATGATAGGATATGGATATATTTTGACATTATTCGTTGATGATGCAGGCTGATGATAGCTTGCTGACCAGACTCACATGTGGAGTAAAGGGGTCATGCACGACTACTAGAGATGTTAAGGGAGAGGTTTGGACAGTATCCCTACCACAACATACTATCACTCTCGCTGTGGCTTGAACTGTAGGTTAACATTTACCTAGTTCGAGAGGACCCACGATGTCGTGAGGGAAGACTGCGACAGTCGCTCACGATGATTCTAAGGGGCAGACAATAAGGTGGGGGCCTTATTTCTTAGAGGCCCTTAGTCTCCCATAAGTTCACCTGGCGAAGTTTTGACTCCAGGGGTTTTGATGTCTACCAAGTCATTCAAGAGGCGAGTGACACCCTTGGATCACGTAGTGCATCCTAAAGTGCACGTCACGTAGGGGAAAAAAATGAGGCGAGTGGAACCCTTGGAGCACCTTGTGTGTCCTGAAGGGCACATCACGTTTTTTTGATAAATGAATGAACCTAGTCAGCCTTAGGATGAACACAGTGAAAATAATTTAGAAAAAACATTTTCCCTAATAAAATGTCGCCCATCACGAAAATTAAGGTCTAGGTCTAAATCATGCTAGTAGTAAAATTTTATCCTTATATTAATTTTTTTTCTTTATATATATATATATATATAATAAAATTAAAAACAAAATAAATAAAGAGTATGATCTTCGTTAAATCATGTAACATGGAGGGAGTAAGAAATTTAATTTATTTAAAAAAAAAGAGAAAAAAAATCTATTGGAATAAAATTTAAAAAAAGGGGGAATTAATTGTTTTATTATTTTGATAATTTAAAATATACTAATTAAATGAGAAAGGGGAAAAAGGGGTTAACTTCCTTCCTTTTTGAGTTCTAATTAAAAAGGGTAAAGGGGGAAAATCTAAAATATTAGGAAACTAGGAAAAGAGGTAAACATAAAAACGGGGAATAAGGGGGAACGTAAGGGAAAAAGCAGAAAGTCAAACTTAGTAAAGTATATACCATTTAAGAGATTTCTAATTTAAACTGAACTAGAAATTTAATATTAGGGAAGGCTATTAAAATCTGTAAGAGAATTTGGGGACACCTAGGAGTGATTCTAGGAGTAACTCTAGGTCCGTGCGGGAAATAAAGATAATTAATTAATTAAAGAAATTAATTTACCGAGGAATGAAGGGGATGGGTGACACTTGTACGGGGAGGAAATTTTAGGAACTAAATTTTAGAAACTTAATTAAATGAGATTTTAGGAAAGTAAGGAACCACACAAATCTATATAATGAGGGGAGGATATGGAGGTTGGATCTCTTATGTTTTGTATAATGTTACACTGCATAAATATCCACTTGATTGTCTTAACTTGTGGGAGTTGGGATACCCATCTCAGTGAGGAGTGGTAGCTCGGCCTTACGAGGCGAGCTGGGAGCTAGTCAAAATCTCTGGATAGTGAGTGCATGCCTAAGGGGGAAGAAGAGTACCCCTAGCATTGGCTGAGAGGTATCGATGAAGTCTCGTCAGTAGGCACGCGGGAGTTGCGAGGAGAACGTGGGACGACCACTCAGAACATGCAATGGTACTCTTTTTTTTCATTTTGTATGGTAAATTATTTTAGAACTTATGCTTGAATCCGCATTTTTACTTGGGTAAGTGATCTGATTGTCTAGGTGGTTTTCTGAAGTTTTCTTAGCCTAACTCAATGATAGATTAACTCCCATGGCTTCTTTTCCCCACACGTCTTGACCACCTTACTGTGTTGATTATGACCTTCATGGTTGTTTAGCCTTTGCCCCTATCTCACCAGTCCTCGCCTGAGAAATTGGCCAAGGGACTGATCTATGATCGTTTCCTTAGCATTAAAAGACATATGTATCTCAACGCCCTTCTTTTCTGTTAAAGGATGATGAAGAGAAGGATGAACCTATCAGTCATCTACCCCTGTTGTTTTCCTTGGCAGTTTGTTGTCTTTCACCCTCTAGCAAACGTATCTCTGTGATTGGAAGTCTTACGTCATTTTGGTTCTCCCAATGATCATTTCAATAACTTATCCCATTGAATCCTTGCATTCTCCTACTATTGGTTGTGTTGGATTGGTATCCTGGTGATGTAAAATATTTAAATCCATTTTGAAATTTTTATTGGTGTCCTAATAATTCAACAGATCTAATTTCTGTCGGAAAATTCTATTGATATCCTAGAAATGTAAAATATTTAAATTGAGTCTGTGTCTTATAATTTGTATCCTGGAAATGGTTTAAGTATACATTCTTGGCTTCACCTGGTGAATGGCTGTGTGTTTTTTTGTCTTCTGGTATACCTTTTACTCTGCCAAATTTTACCTTATGTTTACATCCTTGGCCTGCAGTTTACTCTTCCCTTGGCCACTGGATTATTATTGGTTAATTCATTTATTTACTTGACTACGTTCCAACTCTTGTTGTTTCTCTTTTGATTGGTATTTAAAAGTATGCAGTGTGACTCCATTTAAAAATGATGCTCGACAACAAGTTGTATAAGCCTCGGTAATGATCTTGTTAGTTATTAGTCTTGCAACGATTTCCCTCCTACTTTCCGTTTCAGATCCTCTTTTTTGAAAGACATGAGTTTATGTGTTATATAATGGTTGAGTGAATGTTTGATATACAACCAGACAATTCTTACTCTTCTTGCCTACTTCTGCTGCGCATGCAAAAATAACCCATTTTTTTAACCCCTCACACCATAGGCGCAACTTCCTCTTGTCCTCTCCTCTTCCCACAGACTTCGATATCTTAACCTTCAACCTCTGACCTGGGTATTGATGGCGTAATGAATGCAATTTTTTTTTGCAGTAACAGTTTCTAGTGTTCCTTCCTTAGTATATTAAGTGTATGGTTAAATCTCCAAGGAGCCCAGTTGCATTTTCTCCAAGTAAGGTGTAGCTTCACTTTCTCTCTTGTACAAGGGAAAAGATATTTACTTGAGTGCGACTGAGTCACTTGCACAGTGAAGTCCCCTTCCTGTACCCAATGATTTGTATGTATTTGGGTTTATTCCTTAGCACAACGAATTCCCTTTGTATATCACAGCGATATCCTGTGGTGGATGGCCTGCACGTTTGCTTAGTGAACTACGTGCCCAAGACTCCTCGGTCTATCACTTACCTTTAGCGATTTGTAAATTCGCGGGAAATCTTGCCTTGTAACTCCTTTTCACAAGCAATGCACCTATAGTGAATTGCGTGACGTCCTGGTGATCGCAGTAAATTTTTAAATGACAGAAATTTTATTAAGTGATAGTTTGAAATAGCAGTAAATTATTAAATGATAGTTGAAATGACATTTTGAAATGACAGTTTGTAATAGTAGTAAATCATTAATGACAGTTTTGGTATTGTAGTGAATTAGTAAATGACAGTTATTGCAATGGCAGTAAATTTATTAAATAATAGTTATTTGAATTGGCAGTAAATCTAATGACAGTAAATTTATGTTGGCAAGGAAATTTATAATTAAGACAACATTGATTTATTATTTACATTGAGAGCCCATGTAATTTACACGGTAGCTTTATGGATTGGATATTTTGTATATTTACTTTTTACAACCATTTATTAGCATCTTGTTGACCGCCTCTTTATTTTTCGTCAATTGAATGTTGTACATTGCTTCCAGGTTCTTGATGTGATTTTATGTTAGGTAATTATGTTTGTTGTTGCGTGAGTTGCATGCATTGGGTTCATCATCATGTTGTGATGTTCATTATAATGACATTATTACCTTTCTACACACACACACACAAATATTTTTACTTGTTATGTGAGGCTTGTTCTCATAACAACGAGGTTCATTACATAATTTTGGGTAGTAATCCACTCGATGTTAGACTTTATTGCTTTCTATATTCTCAAAAGAGTGAGAGAGAGTAAATGGGTAAAGACACATTAGAATTTGAAATCATGTGTCTCAACAAGAATGTATTCTCTTCTCTAGTGATATTAGCAAATAAGAAGGATATGTCCCAAAGGATGGTCCTAGACTATAGGGAATTTAATAAATTGCACTTAAATACAAGCTTCTCATTCCTACCATTAATAAATTATTAACTTGTATTTGTAATCCCCTTGCTTGTTGGTTTTCTGAATTGATTTCCCTTGGCAAACCCAACTTCTGATTTCAATGACTTCTCTCTGTGGGTTTTATTGATTATTGTGAAAAGATTTTGTTTTTATATTTCACCCCTTATCCCTTTAGTCATCTATCCATGCCTAAGCAGTCGTTCAGGAGCCAAATCGATGGTCGTCACTTCGGTGTTTAAAGACCTATAGATTCAAATACCCTTATTTTCTGTGCATGGATGATGAGTGGAGGATAAGAATTTTCCTTGTTGTGTATCCCTTACTTATATCTGATTTGATTGATTCATGGTTGAATGTTTAGTCTTTGTGCCGTCTTATGGATGAGTACCTCTGCACCTTGATTGATTAAAACTTCAATTTCTCTCTGCGCTTTTAATTGCTTGAACTTGGGTACATATCTGCATTTTTATTGATAAACTCTGCATTATGAATGATAAATCTCTGAGTTGAATGACAATCCCTTGGTGAATCCAACTTCTGATTTCAATGACTTATCTGTGTGGGTTTTATTGTTTGTTATGAAAATATTGTGTTTTTATCTTCCGTCCCTTATCCCTTTAATCATTATTCCGTTCCTGAGCAATCAGTCAGAAGTTGAATTGACAGTCGTCACTTCGGTGTTTAAATACCTATAGATTGAAATTCCCTTTTTGTATGTGCATGGATGATGAGTGAAGGATAATAATTTTCCCTACTTCATATCCCTTACTTATCTCTGAGTTGATTGATTCATGGCTGAATGTTTAGTCTTTTCACCTTCTTATGAACGAGTACCTCTACAGATTGATAAATTACAACTTCGATTACTTCGATTATATATATGACACTTAACAAGTCCTCCCCATATGTCCATCTATAAAGGACATGCACATATATATGACTTTGTGACATCTATGAGAATGAATATAGGAATTTTGATTATTTCTTTTGTTTATAATAATAAAATATTTTACAGTTTTTGTGTGGGAAATTTTATGAATAGAGACCAACAATACTGAATCAATGTTCCTTTACTACTGTTATTTTTATGTGTGCTTATAAATGCACATTAATTTTAGTAGATTATTAATAAATGCAAATTTTGATTTGAAATACTTTGAATTAGTATGTTTAAACAATGTTTTCTTATCTTTGTTGAATTTGTTGTCATTTTATGAAAAATGACAGAATTAACAAAATTAAATCTGAATTAAATATGACAAAAATAGAACAAAATTAACATAATTAATTATGTTAATTATGTTCATGATTGGTATGCTGATTTTGTTCATGGTTGGTATGTTATTTTCTTAACTTCATGCATTTTATGTTGTTTTCTTATCCAAATAGTAAATTAAATCTTAATTTTAAAACAAAATATTACATATAATTGATTTTAGAAACTATATTACAAATTTTTATAGTGTAATATATATGATACTTAACAATTCCTCTCCATATGTCCATGTATAAAGGACATGCACCTATATATGACTTTGTGACATCTATAAGAATGAATATAGGAATGTATTAACATCTTAGTGTGAGCATATTTGTTATCCTAGTTATAAATAGTTCTAGGTAAATGAAACATAGTATAATTATTAAAATGGGTATATAAATATAAAGTTATTGAAGAAAGGTTATAATAAACACCATTTATTTTTATATAAGATTTTTTTTAGTATTTTTTGGAATTTTAGATAAATAAGAAATTATGTAAGTATTAAAGTTTTAAAATTTCAAACTAATTCAATATAAAGAAGGTAAATTTTCATCAATTTTGTGACAATTAGGACTCACTCAATTGCATCTTCTTCAAAATATATATCCCATTAAAACTCACATTAGTATGTTTAAAATAGGTTATGATGCACTTACATTTGAAATTATTGTCATGATTGCTCTCAATCTAGATTTCTAACTCCAACCAAGCCTCTCAATATTACATTTGCTCCATTTGCTCCACCCCATCTTAATATAACTTCATATTGAAGACAATTTAAACATTACTTGTTTATATGTTCAAATTATACACACAAACAATAAATTTATAAACAATATGGATTTACTTAAAACTAGGAATTTGATATAAAGACATTATTAAATAATTTATAACCAATATGGATTTAGTTAATTTGATATAGACATTTAATAATAATAAAATAATATTTTAAATTTGATATAGAAATTTAACAATCAAAAGAATACAGTAAGCATTTAAGTGATTAGTCTGTTCCTGAGTAGTCGGCTAGGAGCCGAATCTACTGTCTTTCACTCTGGTGTTAAAGACTTAGATTCAAATGCCCTTATTTTTTGTGCATAGATAATATCTTATTAAAATTGGTTGTGATTTGGTTGTGAGGGGATAGCCCTGTGGCCAAGCCGTGAGAATTCCCATGACTTGGCCACATAGCTAGCTCCCCGCAACCAACTCACAGTCATTTCAAACGTTTTGTATTTTATAAAAAATTCATAAAAAAATTCAAACTGTCCAACTTTTTATTTCAAGGGTTTTGTATTTTATAAAAAATTCAAATCTTTAGGGATTCAATTTATAAATCCAATTTTACATATGTAATATTAGAGTATCATAAGTTTCCTACAAATTTTAGCTGACAATGTTTCTTACAATGCCTTGTTTACCGTTAAACTATATTAACTCTTTTTGTAACAACCCCTATCGTTATGACTATAAGCGAAGCAAAAGGCACAATTTTTTTTATTTTTTTTTAGGCAGGAAGGAAACGATGACAAAGTTACACCACACCACTCAACAATGAACACTATGCATGCAAACCATGCTACAGACCACAATGACTCAGCATACTAGCACCTCAAGCAACTAGGCAAAACAAGCGAAAATCAAGATAGGTCGAAACGACTACCCGCCCGACACAACAATGCAACGCTTACTATCCAAAGGAAAACTTCAACAACTTGACATAGTGACTTTGATGACCAGGAACTAGAACCCTATGTTTTGCAAACCCAACGCCTTAAGGCATTACAAAACCAAGTCCCAACAACCTCTACAATGAACAACTCCCCCATTGGGAGGCACAAAATTCGGCCGAGTTATCAGTTGTCTCTATCCTTTAGGGCTCTCAATGATCCCCTCATGAGGGATCATGTCATATCTAGGGGATAGACATGAAAACAACTATGGCACAACAATGTAACTAGACCCTCAACACCAACTAAAACCAACATGCTAGGAGATCAAAATAACTAATTAAACTCCTGACGACTAACCCTAACACCCAATCAACAAGTCAACAAAATGACTATGACATTCCAACAACACAATAATTTCCTTGCGAAATCAATCTGTACATACTAAATGATTATTATTAAGACAACAATCTCATTGTAACTATTTTCCCAAGCCGATATCATATAAGTGTTTCCTAAAGAGGGAATTTATATCCTTTAACAATAGACAAAATAGTAAATTGCTAACTATTAATTATGTCTCGTCTAACTACTTGTTCCTAACTATATACATTATTGATAATGTGCTTTAGATGATAAAAGATGATACATAACACATCTAGTAAATTCGATTTAAATGGTTTTCAAAATTAGAACTGAATATCCTAATCCTTAGATTAGTTAATACTCTGTTGTTAATAGTAATTAATATCTATTATAAGGTATGTGTTACTTGTTGTTTAAATTCTCCATGGTTAACAAGTATAAAACAAATTAGTCAAAAAGTTAAACTGTAAATCTTCATTGTGGAGGTTATTGTGTTGATTCGTTGTTGTTGAGTATTTATTTGTTGTAAGAATTTTCTAGGTAAATTTCTATTCTGATTAAAAGTCACTATCATATATTTTCTATGGGGATTTTCTATCATACCTAATAAATAGTTGTCTATTTAAATATTCTAAAGGTAGAATTATTACAATATATCTCTGTCATTCCATGAGTGAAATCACAGGGTGCAATGTAGGATGAAAGAAATTAGTGTAAACTAATATATATCGCAGATAAATGCCAATTAAGAAATTGTTGGGCAAAGAAGATATTACAGTCTTCTTAAGGTAAGGTGTAACCATATAGTGTAATATCAAATGCAAAGGATGAATGTAATCCAAGTGATATCTGTTTAGCTATCAATTCCCATTCAATACTCAATATCTTGCTGTAGGCAGTCAAGGAATCTCTACCCATTAATCCATGCAGAGTTATAGCCACTACTTATAATGCTAAAATGTCGTTCATAAATAAATATAGTAATTGTCTAAGTTGTCCTGCAATGTCAAACCATCAAGAATATTGTCCAATCAATCACTATCAAGTATTTTCACTACCATTAGTATTTTACCGTTATCCCGGAAAAAATGAGGTCAAGACTTGAGTTGTTGTAAAATAGAGAAAATATTTATCTGTTATCAAGATTCCATCCTGAATCACTACTTTTCCCACATTTTGTTCATATAAAACTCATCGAGCATATCCACGAATATATATATATATATATATATATATATATACCCTCTATATATATATATATATATATATATATATCTCTATAATATAATTACCACCACTAAATGTTATCCAATCGATTAAATTCCAGGTTTTTATTAATGAAACACAAGTTTCATCCCAATCCTTCGTTTCATCAAGAAGGTTTGGAGTTTTAGCACATCAAAGGCCCGGGGTTTTTTTTAATGAAAATTAAATTGATAAAGGGGTGAAGAAAACATATTTGTGTAAATCAGGAAGAATGTACACAAAGTCTGAGCCAGCTTCTAGGTGGGAATAAGTGTGACTTTGATGTCAAGAGAAGGAGGCAATTAAATTCACCCTCCACTCTATTAATTTTAAAAGGGAAAAATCACAGTATCTATCACATTATAGAATCACTAGCAATGGTTCACAAATCACTTTGTTTTAACAAAAGCGGGAAGAATCGCACACAAAATGGGTAACTTCTCAGTGGGAATAGCGTGTGACTTTGATGTCAAGAGACAGGTAAATTCACCCTCCACTCTATTAATTTTAAAAGGGAAAAATCACAGTATCTATCACATTATAGAATCACTAGCAATGGTTCACAAATCACTTTGTTTTAACAAAAGAAATGCATTGAGTTTTATCATCAAATTCACAAAGTTCAAACAAAAAATACTGAGTATTACCCACCAAAATGTTGTTGAGTTTAAACTCAAGCTAACTGTCCCTAAAAGGTAATGAAAACACAGTCATGCAGATTCATACTCTGTCATAAAATATAAAATAAAACGCGGTCCAAGGACGTAAATTAGCAGTAAAAAATGTGTAAGCCAAGGGTAAAGTCACAAGGTATACTTCGCCATTAAAGTAATAAGTTGCATGGGAAAATTGCATGACCTCGAGATATATTAAAATTCAGATGAAAAATCACAGTGGAATGCATTGAAACACACTCCAGATATAAANAAAAAAACGTAGTCCAAAATAAAAAGAAGCGTTGTCATTAAAATCGTAGAGAAGGAAGATGAACAACACACAGAGGTATTCAATCACAATAAGGCACAATACAAACAATCAACCTGGAACAATCAACAGGGGTAGATGACTAGGCAGAACTATGCTTCGCTCATCATCCACGCACAAAAAAATAGGGCATTCAGATCTATAGGTCTATTAACACCGATGTGGCGACCATCGATACGGGTCCTGGTCGACTTCTCAGGCATGGAATGATGATATAGGGATGAGGAAAAATTATAAATAACAAAATATTCACAAAATTCAATAAAACCAATAGGACAGTCACAACATTTAGGGATCAATTGCCAAGGGAATCAATTCAAGCAGTGATCTTAAGGCTATGGTGAATTTAAGTTCTCAATTAAATTGCTAAGTAAAACAGTTTCTTTACACAACTAAAAGTACATAAATAAAAGTGCAAGATCAATAATGACCTACCATTAAAAATAAACACTTGCGTACTATAGCCCAAGTCAACTACTCTGAGTTGTTGTCCCGCGCGTTCCATCCAGCTCCTGCTTGCTAACTGATGAGACTTCGTCGGTACCTCCTAGCTAACTCTAGGGGTAATATTCTTCCCCCTTAGCCCCCTGAGCCGTAAAGGGGCCACACACACTAAACCAGAGAATAACTATCTCCCATCTTGCCTCTCAAGGCCAAGCTACCACTCCTCACCGAGCTTGTAACATCCCCATTGGGTACGACACCTACGATGTACGACTGGTAAAAGAATCCTTAAAAACTTTTTTTTTTGTGTGTGTAGGAAGGTAAGAAAGACAATACTCAATATCTAGAAGTGATCTAAACAAAAGTGTCACTACAGTGCCGATGTCTTGCTCTAGTGATTTGTTTTAGGTTGATTAAATTGAAAGTTTAATTATAAATAAAGTGTTTATCAAATTGAATGTTTAATTATGAATAAATTGTGTTTAATTATAAATAAAAACATAATATCATATGTAAGTTGCACGTAAAATAACCATTTTAATACACTCATAATCGTCATGTGTTTCGCCCAAAATGACAACAACAAGAAGTAAGTGTAAATTTTGTCAGTCCATTATCTTTTAAATAACTAGGAAATTGTATGGAATCCACAAGTATCATTCCAATGGTACCTATTATTAGTATTCAACTAATAAAAGAGAACAAGTGCACATCTATAGACCTTTAAAGTACAAGTACCTCTCAGGCCTTAATAGGTTCTTGAAATATATTCCAATAAATTATTATTGTCCACATAAGCCAATATTTTTGTTATCTCCATTTATGATTGTGTTAGATATTATCTGACTTTATAAATCTTTAAAACTTGAAGGGACCCTGCAGTACAATGAAATTTCACAACACTTTATTCACAACCATTTAGCATCAATGAATTCCAATATCAACCATCATAGCAATAGACTCGAATGGATTTTCTCAAATCTAAGTTGTCATCGAAATGGAAATTTAATCGGTGATCCATTCACTTATTTGGAAGAAGAAATTTGTTTTATGAATATAAAAGAAAAACCATATATATCTCTCTATGTCTTATCGCCCTATTTCCACCATCTTCTCCTATCCATTTCCTTTGAACTTCTAGAACATTGAACATTAAATGAGAAAGTCAGTCAAGATCACATCACTCAACAAATTACAATCTTAACACCTTAATGTAAAGACACCTTAATCAGCAAATTACGATCTTAATCAACAAATTTCAATCTTAACTTACATGATTCGTTTCATTTCATATGTATCTAAAAATAAAATTGACAAATACGAATGACAATATAGATGAGCATGGAAATCATTAATAGTGGGCCAGATTGGATTTCCACCAGTTTACACAACTAACTTAAACAATGTGGTTTCTCATACCAACAACACGTGGATGCAAAAATTCCAGAACGTCAGTAAAATACCATCTATAAATATCCTCTTCTAGTGCATACTATAAGAAGCAACTTCTACTTCACTTTGTTCACTGTGTTGAATAAGTAACAATTACTGCCATCACCGGGACTCCAAGTGTTAGTTGTAGGTGAGTCAATTGTGCAGAGGAGTTACAATGTGGGTGGTTCAAGATTTTACCAATGCCAATCAAGACTATCCAAGGGTGTATTGAAAATGCGGTTCACAGGGTGAACACACAGACCATCCAATATAGGATTTCACTACGGAAAACAAGGGGGAACTTCACAGAGGTCTTTATGATTCTCATAAAAACTTCATAGGAAGTAATCTGGGATACATCCCTGGGAAAATGCAGAGAACAATCCACCTAGCAGATTCGGGTAAACAACAACAAGACAGTCTCATTAAAATAAAAATAAAAATCGGGGTAACTACAACAACAATCAGTTATTGGGTAAACATTTTTTGGGTGATTCTACAACCATTCCAACAACATTTTAAGTTAAGGAATTCAAGTCTTAATATCCACTCAGCAACATTGGGGAGAAAGATCATGTGTGGTCAAGTCCAGTATTAAACCTATGTAATTAAAATTGTGATGATATAATCGTGGTGACCAAGAAGAGGTAAGAATCTATGGCCCTCCATAGTGGAAAAACTAAGTATTAAGTCAGCATACAGTGATAAAATATTCCCATGATTCAAGGCATAAAAAAAAATCACCACCCAGGAAGGAAAAATGCAAACAGGGATAAAATAATCCCCTTGATTCAAATCATAAAAATAATCATAGCCCCAAAACGCAGACCCTGATCGAAGGTTGTTTTTCATGAAATAAAAGCATGGAGGAAATAAATCTCAGGCCAAACAAACATTGTAGACAGGAATGACAGAAGCCCCTTTTTTTTTCTTCCAGGATACAATTATAAAGACGTAGACAGGGAAAGAATCGTTTTTGCGTATCTAGGATACCGATACCACCGGAATAAAAATTCTTCCAAGAACAAAACGCTAGGCTAAATTGATCCATCCAATACACACATGAGGTAAAACGAGATAACAACGAGATATAGACAAGATGAGTGTGAAGAAAAACCTCGCCAAGAATCACATTAGCAGAGTTAGACAGTCGCTTCAAGGTGCAAGACAACAACTGTTGAGGACAACATTAGAGGTAGACGAATGAAGGAATCATCTTTCGCTCATCATCCTTGCACAAAAAAGTAGGGCGTTAAGGAGACGACCATAGATTAGGCTCCTGGATGACTGCTCATGCAAGGACTGAGGAGCTAGGGACGAAGGGAAATCAACCAAAATTGTCACAATCAACACCACAACAAGGTGGTCAATACATGTGGGAAAATGAAGGCCATGGGAGTCAACAACCATCGAGCTAGACTAAGGAAAGTTCCAGTCACGAGTTTTTAAATAAAAACATCATTTTACTTTTCCATTAATAAGCAGATCCAAGCATAAGTCCTAATACATTCTACCATACAAAAATGAAGAGAGTGTATCGTTTCCTGATTGCCCGCACTGAATGACGTCCTACGCTCTTGGTGCAACTCCCACTTATCAACAGTCGAGACTTCACTGGTACATCCTAGTCAATGCTAGGGGTACTCTTCTTCCCCCTCAGCCCCCCGAGCTGCAAAGGGGCCACACACACTATCCAAAGATTTCAACTCGCTCCCAGCTCACCTCGCAAGGTCGAGCTACCACTCCTCTCTGAGATGGGTATCCCAACTGCCACAAGTAAATCAGTCAAGTAGATATTTCTGCAGTGTAACGTTACACAAACAGAAGATGATCCTTCATCCTTCTCCTTCCTTCATTATATAGAGTTTCGATCTTCCTTTATTTCCTAAAATCTCATTTAATTAAAGCTTTAAAAATAAATTCCTAAAAATTATTCACCATACAAGGGTCACCCATCCCCTTCATTCCTCCATTATTTAAATTATTTAATTAATTAACTATCTTATATCCCTCACCCACCTAGAGTTACTCCTAGAATCACTCCTAGGTGTCCCCAAATTCCCTGATAGGTTTTAAAGGCTTTCCCTGTTATAAAATTGTTAATTCAATTTAAAATTAGAAAGCTCTTAAATGGTAGATTCTTTACTAAGTTGACTTTCCGCTTCTTCCCTTAAGTTTCCCTTTTTCCCTTTTATGTTACCTCTTTTCCCTAGTTTCCTAATTTTTATTTTTATTTTCCTCTTTCCCCTTTTTAATTAGAACTCAAAAAGGCAGGTGTGGAATTTAACCCCTTTTTCCTTTTATCATTTAATTAGTACATTTTAAATTATCAAAAAGATAAAACAAATCATTTTCATTTTTTACATTTTATATCAACATATTTTTTTTTAATGAATAAATTAAATTTCTTACTCCCTTTATGTTACAATATTTAACGAAGTTCATAATTATTATGTAAGTTGTTTTTATTTTAATTAATATTATTTTATTTTATTTTTTTAAAGGTAGACAAAATTTTACCCCTAGCGTAATTTAAACATAGAACTTAAATTGTGTACCGGACAACATCTAATTAGGGAAATTGTTTTAAAAATACTTAACTCATTATTCATCCTAAGGCCATCTAGGTTCATTCCTCTATCATCAACAACACAACATGCCCTTCAGGATGCACGAGGTGCTCCAAGGTTGCCACTCGCCTCATCTGTTCCTTTACGTGACATTCCCTTTATGACGCACTACATGCTCCAAAGGTGCCACTCGCTTCTTGACTGACTTGGTAGACATCAATAACCCCTAGAGTCAACACTCTGCCAGGTGAACTTGTGGGAGACTAAGGGCTTCTAAGGAATAAGGCCCTCGCCTTACTGCGTGCCCCTTAGAATCATCGTAAGCGATTGTCGTAGTCTTCCCTCATGGCATCGTGGGTCCTCTTGAACTAGGTAATCGTTAACCTACAGTTTGAGCCATGGCGGGAGTGCTAGTAGGCTGTGGCAGGGTTGTTGTCCACACCTCTCCCTCAACATCTCTGGTAGTCGTGCGTGACCGCTTTACTCCATATGTGAGTCTGGTCGGCAAGCTATCATCAGCTTGCATCATCAACAAATCATGTCATAATATATCCATATCATATCATCTACTCAGAAGCACTAAAATCACAGTAAAACAATCAAACCCCAATGATACACTCCCCGACTCAATCCGGAGTCCAAGGGGTTCGATCGATGCCTCAGAATCCTCTAGGTCCATAATACTACACACTCAGTAAAACCAAGTCAATAGCACCTATCTATGTCAAAGAGGTAAAACAACATGTTATCAACCCATAACGCCTCATAATCAAAATCAAAAGTTTTAATAACATAATAATCTGGATCACTTGTGAGAAAGTGTCCTAAAAGAATAAGTTCAGTCAGTGTGCTAGAGCGGGATGTTACAGAGATGGGTATCCCAACTCCCACAAGACAAGTTAGTCAAGTAAAAAATTATCCAACGTAACCTTACGCATAAAGGAAGAGATCCATCATCCTTCTTCTCCCTCCTTTATATAGAGTTTCTAAGTGATTTCTTTCCCAAATTTCCATTTAATTTATTTTACAAAAATCCTTCCTCGTACACATGTCACACATCCCCTTCGTTGCACCATAAATTAAATTCATTAATTATTTAATTACTCCTATTTCTCTCACCCACCTAAAAGCATTCCTAGAATCACTCCTAGGTTTCCTCATATTCCCTTACACATTTTAATGACTTATGCCCTTACTAAATTCCTAGCTGAGTTCCATTTAGAAAGTTATTAAAGGCAAGATTCCTTACTAAGTTAGCCATTCTTATTTTTTACTTATGTTTCTCTTTTTCTTTATGTTTCCCCATTTTTCCCTTAGTTTCCTAATTCTTTTAATTTTCCCCTCTTTTCCCTTTTTATCTAAAACTCAAATTAGCAAGTGTAGAAAATTACCCTTTTCCCCCTCTTTCTTTTTAATTAATAAATTTTAATTAGCATAATTAACAAACAATCATTCCCCCCCTTTTTAAGAATTTAAGCCCCCAAAGTAATTTTATTTTAATAAATTAATTGAATTTCTTACCCCCTTCTCGTCACATGTTTAATTATGATTATATTATTATTATTATTATTTTATTTTTTACACAAGTATTACTTAGACCTAGATTTTAATTTCCTAGGCTTGGCAACAATTTTATTAGGGAAATTGTTTTTTTTTTAATCTTTCTGATCACATATTCATTCTAAGGCCATCTAGGTTTATTCACTTATTAGTTAACAACATGACGTTCCCTTCAAGACGCACTAGCTGATCCAAGGGTGCCACTCGCCCCATTATATTTCCCTTGCACGATGTGCTCTTCAGGACGCACTATGTGCTCCAAGGGTGCCACTCGCCTCTTGAATGACTTGGTAGACATAAAAAAACCCTGGAGTCAATACTCCAATAGGTGATCTTGTGGGAGACTAAGGGCCTCTAAGGAATAATTCCCCTGCCTTATTGCATGCCCCTTAGAATCATCGTGAGCGACTGTTGCAGTCTCTCGCACTGCATCGTGGGTCTTCTTGAACTAGGTAGTCGTTAACCTACAGTTTGAGCCATGGCAGGAGTGCTAGTATGTTGTGGCAGGGCTGCTATCCACACCTCTTCCTCAACGTCTTTGGTAGTCATGCATGACCCCTCTACTCCACATGTGAGTCTAGTCAGTAAGCTATCGTCAGCCTATATCATCAACAAATCATGTCAAAAATAGAATCCATAATCATAAAATTTAATCAAATGCACATATGTCATATATACACAATCAAAACCCAATAGTCCACTCCCTGACACGATCCAGAGTCCAAGGGTTTCATCGATGCCTCTGCATCCTTGAGGTCCAAAATCCTGCACACTCACGAGAACTGAGTCAATAGCACATGTCTATATCAATATATAAAAATAACATGTCATCATATCATAATGCCTCATAATCATAATCAAATTACCAATAGTATAATAATCTGGATCACTTGCAAGAAAGTGTCCTCAAAGAATAAGTTTGATCAGTGCCCGCAAGAGCAAGATGTTACACTTTCGTAAGTTATGTTGTTTTTACAATGCCTTGTTTACCGTTAATTTATATTAACTCTTTCGTAAGTTATGTTGTTTTAAATGTTTTAAGTAATGTTGTTTTCAATCTTTTTGCAATTTATGCTACAAATATTGGTTGCAGGTTTTTAATAACGTGAATCTAGATTATAAAATGTAATCAAAATATTTTGATGATATAAAATATTGGTTGTATGGTTTTAATAAAGTAAGTAGATTATAAAGTTTATTCAAAATATTGAGGGTATTGAAGGAGTCATACACATGAAATGATGTCCTTATTATATGAGATTATCATATTATAAATAAAATCCATGGGATCTCTTGATCTATAACACCTTGAATATCATTGCACCACTTCTCAACAAGTGAATTCATATGGTATGTTTTTTGTGTGTACAAGGATAAAATTCCCTAGATCCCTTAGACAACTTACATTTATGAATGCCAGTTTTCCCATGGAGACAATTCCTTTGATTATTGATGCAAGGAAAAAAAACATGGAATGTATTTCATCCAACCACACTACTTTGGGCATGGATGGCCCTATATTGAATTTGATTCCCAGATATATGCTCCCTTAGTTGAGTCATCATACAAAAATTTCATTCACAAACTTAATGATTAACATGATTAGGTAATTCATGCCAAGTTTTTCATTTTTCTGTGTTCTTCATTTCATAACGCGAGAAAGAAATATTCATTGCTAAGAGTCATTTATATTTGGACGAGATTGACAAAACATATTGACCAAAGTTATTGCATTCTTATCTTATTGATGATATTTATATTCATATAATATTACTTCACACATATTGACCAAAGTTATTGAATGCTTATCTTATTGATGATATTTATATTCATATAATATTACTTCACACATATTGACCAAAGTTATTG
>SNQJ01S0046713.1:30223-48859 GCA_010110895.2 Picea sitchensis | reverse complement strand
TTTTTTATTATAGTTTGTTTTATTTTGTTTTTGTTTTTGTTATATTTTATGTGTTTTATTTTATATGCATTTTTTATTTGTTTTAATTTTTTTTAATTGTTTTATTTTAATTAATGTTTAATTTTTGTTTAATTATTTAAATAATTATTGTTAATTATTAATATATTATTACACTAACCTAATTTCTAACCTAAACATGCAATCCTAATTAAATTAAATTTACTATGCTAATTAATATTAAAAATGCCACTAACCATTCATTATTAACCTATTGTTTTTTAGCCTAAACTTGTTTATTCATGTAGGGACAAAATTGGCAGAGGGGTGAAGAAATGGAGGGTGAGAGAATGAAGGGTGCAATAGGTTGATGATGGATGGAGGGATAAGTGAAATCAACTGAGCCTAGTAAGACAGGTGTCTTCATCATGAGAGAAGTGCCAAATAGATAGTTGAAGAATCAAATCACATATTATTACAGGACCCTAACAAAATAAATGTGATGAATCAGTGCCACAAAATAAAAGGTACCCATGAGGGAGGAATACATTCTGACAACAATATCCTCATTTTTTGATTGAGAATTGTCAGTCATTGGGATTGAAGGTCCAATTGATGCATTAGGACTAGAATGCGCAAATGATAACTGATCAATCATCATTATTTTCCCTTCATGAGGAAAACATAAGACACAGACATAGTCATGGAATATGTCCATTTATTCCCTAGTAATAAATTATATCCAAGGGGCATATCAACCACATCGACATCCACCGCCATTATCTTTCCACCTAACTGGACCAAAAATTCAAGAACAATTCCTTGGGGATGGAAAGAACGACCATCAAATGCAGTCAAAATAGTCATAGATTGAGAGAGGGTTGGAGAGCCAATGACTTTCCAACAGGTTAGGGATATCATGCATGTTGCAGCATCTTCATCAATAATAGTGTATTTGATGTTATATTTAGAGTAATCCACATGGATTGGAAAGGCCATGTGGTAAGAAAAGTGAGGCTTAACATCTGTGACATCAAACTTGATAACCTTTGAGCCACATGGGTCTAGATATCATAATGTAGATAGAAATACGTTCCTCTATGAAGGACACGTCTGGAGCACCTTCAAAGACGACATCGTACAAAGGGCTTGACCCAGATCTTCGAAAATCGAATAGTTCTGGGAAACTCTAGAATTGGGATTGTTGATAGAGGATTTTAGTACTCCTTTCGAAATACGAGGTGGAGGCTCTGGATTTCCAATATATAATGGATTTTCCATAGGAGGGGGAGACTATGGACTTGTAAGAGTCTATGAAGAACATAATCACAAGATCAAGTGGCTACATCAATATGATACTTGACCATATTAATGATGAGACAATCACCTTCATGTTTCGATGGGTTTAGATTCCCACTTGATGCATTTACGGTTTTGGAGGAACCTGAAGCCATGTGTTGATTATGTGGAAATGGATTGGTCAGCACAGCGGGTGGTTGAGATAAGAGACTCAAGGATTCTTCAAGTTTGGGGCATAGGTGGGTAAGGTTATCATCTTTACAAAGTTTACAAGGAAACTTCACCTTCCTCTTTTATTTATTTCCCTCACCATCATTATTATTTGATCCATCATTGTTAGCGTTGTCCTTGTTTTTATTATTATTTCTCCAACCTTTACATGTATTACCTCATCCTTTCATTCTATTACCTCCTAGTTGTTGGTTGCCATTCATATTGATCAATGACTATATATAATGCACATACACCGACTGAGTGGGAGTGTAGGACAAAAAAGAATTGTGTCCTGCTACAAATTGTATTAGAGGCAAATCCTTTAATTGGTTAGTCACCAAGTCTATAGACTTAGCATTTGTAGAGCCTATGATGCCATCAACATGAGGCCTAGGATTTTTTCTAGGGTCATAATTTGAACATGACAGGTCAGGAAGAATTTCATATAGCATCCCATATTGAGCATATATGAGGACCAATTGTTGGGATTTGAAAATAGATTCCTCCTCAAATGTTACTCAGGATGTAGAGACATCCTTCGAAATATAAGGCAATAAGGACTTAAGGAACCATTCCAACATGAACTCGGGAGGAACGTAGGCTTTAATCAACCTTTTTTGTCTATGAAAATCTTGGATATGGTCCGAGATATGTGTGGATTTATCTTGGAAAAGGGATAACAAAAGTTATATGTCGGTGTCGTAACAAACTGACAACTCAAAGTGGTCGAGAAATACCAAAACCATATGATTAAAATTTATGTATCTTCCCACTGGTATCTCAATGTACCATTTCACTTCCACCCCTGTGAGCGTGTGTTGAAATAGTCTTAAATCAATAGAATCATTAAAATAGGATGAAAACCAAAGATGAAATAGGATGAGCACCAAAGATGAAATAGGATGAGCACCAAAGATGAAAAGTAGTAAATTGATCACCCATATCCTCACAAGTCTTTCGCTCAAATTTTGTAATATCCAAAGGAATCTTATTGGGGACAGGGGCCCATGACATATTGTGAAGCACCGGGTCATTCATTAATATTGAAAAATATGGAAAATTAAGTGTAGAGAGAAAAGGGATCCTGAGTTGCAGCATTTGAGCCCATGCTCCAGGGAAAGATTTATGTTGAGGGACTACAGGCCATCCATGGTTATGATATACACCATGGCCCTTTCTGGTATGGTAATATCCTCCTCCAAAGTGATTCATAAGAGAATCGGTGGGCACCATACCTGTAGGAATGGTATAATGAGAATTATAAACATTACCCCAAGTGGAGTGGCTCTAGTATGGGGGGTTTCCCATAGCATGAAATTGACTCCCCCAAGGTGGAAATCCAGAGGTGGATTTGTCATAACAAATGTGTTTTTCGTAATTGGTATGGAGGATGAAGGGGGAAAGTATGGAATATAGGCATTATCTTGTCCACCTGATTGAGTATTCCATCCAGGAGCATCAAGGATAGGGTTATACCTGGGAGGGAAAAGAGGTTGGATTCCACCCGTAGGAATCATTTGGGGAATATGACCTCCACCAAATTAAAGAGGAGTATCCATAGGATTCATGCCCCCAGATCCAATACTATTATTTGAATTATTCATTCGAATGGAGGATGAAAGTTTTTATGTCATATTTTTCATACCAAAAGAGAAAGGGTTAGAGACTAAAGGTATCTACTAAGAATTATATCCATATATACCAAAAAGAGACCCAAAAGGGTTCGTAACTATGGGTTGATTAGAAAGCATAGGCTAGATAGGACTAATGATATGAACCTCTAGCACTACAACTGTAGCGGCTGAAGGAGTTGAAGGATTTCCATTAACCATAGAAGGTATGGGAGTTGAAGGACTCCTAGTATCTTTCATACTCGACTTAGTAATCATAGTTGTATAACCACAAGTTTGTTAGGTGGAGGTATGTGTACCACGTTTGATAATTTTATGCACTTTAGAAGGAAAATACTCAAGATGCGGTGGTAACTTCAACAAATGGTGAGACTTGCAAGGAATATTTTCTAGCCCTCTACTTGGAGAAAGAGAACATAGGCATAGTTACAAGGGGAGCGATGGTCATAGGGGGAGCATGAGAAATATGTCTTCAGCATTACATCATAGTGATATCCCTTGTTCAAAAGGGGAGATATTATTCATAGGAATATCAAAGGAATTCAAACAGGGGGCACATCCCCAAATAAATTTTAGGCAAGAGGAGAATCCCCAAAGAGAGAACTACCCTTTTCCATTGATGTCAAAGGGGGAGAGATAGTCACATTGATGTGATTAAGATGAATATTGATGAAGAGAAATGTCATGTCTACATGTTTCCATCAATGATTGGTGTTGACATCAATGTTTATATTTCAATCAATGCCAAAGGGGGAGATTATTGGATCATGTTGTCATTGATGTCAAAGGAACAATATCTTGTCATAGTATCTTGATAAAGTATGAATTGTCATTGTTATAAATTAATGCATGCATTAATGTATTGATCATTGGATCATGTGGTCATGCATATAATCAATGAAAAATCCACAATGTCATAGTGATGTATTGTCATGGGATATTATGGTTGGATCGATGTAAAGATGACTCATTATTGTCTTGTCATGGTTGATAGGAAGTACAAATAGATGAACTCCAAAGTGGTCTCCTTATGGTGAAATCCCTCACGCAAAGAGTCTTTGCGGTTGAGTTATCCTATAAGTATGGTTAGAGAACCCATGCTTAATTGTGGAATAATGATATTAAGATCAGTGAATTTGTCAGTGAAACTATCCTATATGGATAGTGCTTCTCATTCCATTTCTGGTGGTATGTGGAACGTCACATAACTCCTCACGGTTTGAGAGTTATGGCCTTACGAAGTTGGAGGACCCTCATTTGTTGTCTATAAGCCCCCAAAGGTCAAAGAAGTCAAAATGTTTGCAAAGAATAAATTATTTAAATAATAAGGTGAAGTGACAAAGTCAAAGAGGATTATTTAAATAACAAAGTTAATGGATAACTTTCTAATAATGGAAAGTGATTATAAGTGAGTTAACTCTAAAATAAGGAAAGTGGGTTAAGTGGACAAGTGGCCATGTGAACAAGTGGATAATTGGACAAAGTTGGATAAAGGTGACTATGTGAACAAAGTGGCTAAGTGGATAAAGTGGATATGTGGAAAAAGTGGCCAGGAATATTCTTCTAAGGAAGCTACTTGGAGAGTATAAATAAGAGGAAAGGGTCTCTTGTAAATATATATATCTTGAGCATATATTGAAGATCTATTCTGAGAGAGAGATTGACTGGAGGATCTCATGGATGCATCAAAGTTTTCATAAGTCTAAGATATTGAGAATGAAAGTTTCAAAAGTTCAAAACCCTAGTTTGTGAAGGAGTAAACAAGAAGCAGTGGACTAGTGTGTATACATACACATGCTACAATGAGGAATGGAACGCACACATGTGGGATGAAGGATGTCACATAGCATACAGTTGGAGGAATTCATGAAGACTTGAGTGTGAGATGATGCCAGGTTCTTTAAGTCTAAAGCAAGGTCCATATCTGCATTTTATGGGCTCAGATCTACCATAGAAATTTTGGTATGGTTACATAGTTGTCTTGATGAATACTCTTTCTTATTGTATGGTGAATGCTTAAGGAATTCTTGGTATAGTTTTTGTTTTTTATTAAGGTTGGTTGTCATTGATGTCAACCCTTGAAGAAAGACCAGTGGCACAAAGGTTTGGGTAATGGACCCAATTTTTTTTTATGTAAATATGACTCATTATTGTCTTATCATGGTTGATAATAAGTACAAATGGATGAAATCTAAAGTGGTCCCCTTATGGTGAAATCCCTCACGGGAAGACGCTTTGTGGATTGAGTTATCCTATAAGTATGGTTAGATAACCCATGATTATTTGTGTAATAATTATATGAAGGTCAGTGGATTTTTCATTTAAACTATCCTATATGGATATTTCTTGTCATTCCATTTCCAATGGTATGTGAAACGTCACATAACTCCTCACGGTTAGAGAGTTATGACCATGAGAAGTTGGAGAACCCATGTTTGGGTAATGGACCCAAGTTTGTTTGATGGATAATGGTATGAGTTTTTATGTATTTTCATGTAATAATATTCTATATGGATAGTACATGTCATTCCATTTCTAGTGGTATTTGGAATGTCACATAACTCCTCATGGTTTGAGAGTTATGGCCTTACGAAGTTGGAGGACCCTCATATGTCATCTAGAAGCCCCAAAAGGTCAAAGTAGTCAAAGTGGTTTAAGATATTTTAGAAGGTAAATAATAAAGTGAAGTGATGATTGTACTATAATTCAAAGTGAATACAAAATAAATTATTTAAATAATCAATTTAATGGAGAAATTAGAAGTGGGTTAACCCTAAAATAAGGAAAGTGGACAAAGTGACCTAGAAGATGTTTTTAAGGAATATACTTGGAGAGTATAAATAAGAGGAAAGGCTCTATCATTTTTTATGTAGGAGCATCGTAAGCATCCAGCCAAGCAAGCATGAAGGCCGAAGACATCTAGAAAGTGCAGCACACATTTTACATGTTTTGAATTTTTTTTGAAAAATTAAGAAGCAGATGTTAATGTAGTAGTTAAGGGAAACGTACTTGCATGTTGTAAATAGATCTTGAGTGATTTTCTCTCATCTGTCCATGTAAAAGGCATTTAAGTCTGATTAATGAAAGTAGGTAGTTTTGAATTAAGAGATTAGACAGTTTAGAAGTGTAGGAGAGAAAACAGATATAGACACGCTCACTCTTGTATTATTGTGTCTTTTGTAACATTATCAACATAGAGAGTTGTACCAGAGAGCTGTAGAGAAGAATCCATGTACATGAGAAATTGATTTAATATATGAAGCTTTGACTCAGATTTCTTGGTGTTATGATTCTTACTGTTTACATATGCTGAGTGGTATGCTTGCAGTTGTTTTATTCTCTCTGTCATGCATTTGTTATGATGCTATGTTGTGTTGAATATATGATTTCATGTTGAATGTATGAATTTTGAGAGAGAAAGAGAATGAATTTCAATTGTTTCTCATCCTGAGAGATTTCCTACAAGGAGTGCAGTGAAACGTCCGCAAGGTGTGTGTTGAGAAGGGTTCTGAGTTTTATCTTAGAAATATCAGGAGGGATACCATTGTTCTCATTCCAGTAGAAGTGCAGGTGAAGCAAAAAAACCATACAAGGTGTGCGCAGACTAGTTGAGGCCTTATAACTTATCAACTAAGGTTGAAATGTTGAAGGACCACTATTGCAAAAAGTGCACAGAGTCAAAAGATCAAATACCCGGGAGTATTTAAAATATTGTCGCAAGAAGTGCGTGCAGGAGTCCTTTTAAGAGACTCGAGTTTACAAGTTAAATATCAGGAGGATAAACACCTTTGAAGTGTTCAAAGGGAGATGAGGAAGAAAAATCATCGTCCAGAAGGTTAAGTTTTGGGGGAAGAACATTGGCTCATTTCACAGAGATTCTTGAGGAAGAAATCGAATGGTCAAAATTCTCCGTCGAGAACTCGCGAAGTTGCGAGGACCATAGGATCCAAAGGAGTTGTAGGGTGGATAAGGGTTGGACAAACCCATTACGTTGGTGTCAAGGATCAACAAAGACGGTCGATTGTGGTCAGTTTGGGCCATCGGATCATTTCACGAACTCGGGGTTCGTGAGTTTGGAGGTGGAAGACCAAACTCTTGGAGTCGCGAAGTCCCAAGTTGTGAGAAGCAGAGGAAGAGATCCAAACCATTGGATCCAATATGCAGGAGAACCATCAGATCTGAATCTTTGTGGGGTATCGCATATCGTGAGTTCAGAGGATAGATGAAATCCTTTGGTTGTGCGAATTCCTAAATAATGAAAAGTAGGGAAACCGTTGGATCTGAACAAGTAGGAACAACCATTGGATCATAACCTCTTCACTATATCACATATCAGGGTTTTGGAGGTTGGGAGGAATCATTTTCGACTACAGGAGTCGTGAAGAGCCGAGGGTCGAGGTCTCGGGTGAGCACGTGGCTCGTCCATCGAGTGGGGATTGCGTGGTTGAAAGGTGGACACTCGTCACCTGGGAAGGAGTCAACACCCTATTGACTTCTTGTGCTTTGGGTTCTTGTAAGAAAGGAGAACAAAGGCTCAACAACTCAAGTCATGAAGTTGTGAGTTCCAAGAAGCATTGAAGGACTCAAACCTTCTCTGACTTTCGTGTCTCGGAGTTTCATAAAAGAAGGGGGTGGAGCTTCAGCCCTTCAACTCACAAAATCGCGAGTTGCAAGTGAGGTTAGTGCTTATCTCTAGCTGGTGGTTACATGTGGAGGGAACTAACATGGAGGAGCCATAACCCATCGCATCTCGGGTATCGACGTTTGTTGAAGAAAAGTCGAGGGTCTTCGACCCACGAACATGCGAGTGGCGAAAGGCATTTGTGAAAGGACCAGGTCGTGGTCATATGGAAGTGTAAGGCTTGCTATTGGTGTTAGTTTCTCAAGGAAATTTTTCACAAGGACCTGTGGATCGGATTTGTTAAAGGTTTTAGTAGGGAGCCAAAGAAGCCGCTTCGGCTTAAGGAGAATTTAGAATGATCCTTAGTGGATCTCAGCCCAAGGGCAAAGGGGGTCTACATCAGTTGTGGTATCAAAGCTCAAAACAATTTCTTTGCTTTCTGTAGCAGACAAAAGAGGAACAATTCTCAGCCATGCCTCTGAGAAGAAGCGATAGACCGATGCCTGATCCAACAATGGAAAGAGAAATGTGTGAGTTACATGCTAGGCTTGATGCCATGGAGATATCACAAAGGTGCATAGTTGACGTTGGGGATATCAGTGAAGCTGAAAGTGAAAATGAAGCTGGAAACAAAGGAGAAGAATTCATAGTCGAAGATGCTGTAGACGAACGCCTATTCAGGGTTGTTGCTAGGATAAGTACCAGAGAGAAAATGGATATTCCCATGTATGAGGGAAACATGGATGTTGAAGAGATTCTAGACTGGATTAGAGCTCTGGATAAATACTTGGACTATGAGGATGTCGAGGAAGACAAGAAAGTCAAACATGTTGTTACTAGACTTAAAGGGCATGCAACATTATGGTGGGATGAACTGCAGGCTAACAGACGCTGTAAAGGCAAGAAGAAAATCAAAAGCTGGGATAGAATGGTTGCAAAGATAAAATCCAAATTTATACCCAAGGATTATCATATCACTCTATTTCGAAAGATGCAAAATTTGAGACAGAAGCTGATGTCAGTGAAGGAATACATTGAAGAGTGCTACAGGATAAGCATCAGAGTAGGTCATCGAGAAAGCGATGATGAAAAAGTTCCCAGGTACATGAATGGTCTGCGATATGAAATTCAAGATGAGATGAGCATGATGACTATGTGAAATGTGGAAGATTCTTATTAGATGGCTCTGAAAGATGAAGAGAAGCTGAGCCAAAAACAAGGTCAAAGAGGCTGAGGTAGAAGTCAAGCCAGAGGCAAACCATTTGCCCAAGACAGAACTCAAAAATCTAAAGAAGAGGGAAAGAAACCTCAATCTCAACATGAGAGAGGAGGAAGCTCACATAGAGGGCAATATGCTAATAGAAATACTTTTCCTCGAGCCAGAGGAAGAGCAAGAGGTAGAGGCAGTGAAGTAAAATGCTTTATTTGTGGAAAAATCAGACATAAATCCTATGAGTGTCTATATAAGAAAAAAGATGGTGGTGAAACTCACATTGCCGAAGCTCAAGGACAAAATGTTGAGGTAGAAGATGTTTAGGGTGGAAGATATTTGATGATGAGGAAAGTTCTCTTGAATCCAGAGAAAGAGGCAGAGAACCCAACCCAAAGAAATAGTCTATTTTGGACTGCTTTCAAAACTAAAGATAGAGTATGCAAAGTCATAGTGGACAACGGTAGCACAAACAATCTTGTATCTACAGAGATGGTAGAAAAGTTGGAGCTGGAGACTATTGTACATCCAAACCCATACCAAGTTTCATGGCTACAAAAAGGACATCAGGTAAATGTCACTAAACAATGTTTAGTTGAATTTAAAATAGGAGGATATAAGGATGAAATATTATGTGATGTCATTCCCATGGATGTTTGTCATATATTGTTGGGTAGACCATGGAAATATGATAGAAACGTAGTTCATGATGGGAGAAAGAACACATACACCCTGGAAAAAAATGGTAGGACTCACATGTTGTTGCCAATTAAGGATAAAGAGGTGAAAACAGAGATGAGCAACAATGTACTTCTCATGAGTGGGAAGGAACTTCTTAAGAAGGTTAATAAGAAGGAATACACACAATTTATTGTCATCAAGAAGCCTAAAATTGTTTTAACCAGTACAAGGATAGATGATTTACCAGAAGAAATCTAGAAGTTGCTAGGAGATTTTGTTGATATAGTAGTGGACGACCTGCCTTGTTCATTGCCACCTATTAGGAGTATAATCCATCACATCGATCTTATACCTAGAGCTAGTTTACCAAACAAAGCCATGTACAGGTTGATGCCATAGGAAAATGAGGAAGTCAAGAGGCAGGTCCAGGACTTAATGGACAAAGGTTTTATTAGAGAAAGCTTGAGTTCATGTGTTGTTCCAACAATTCTCAGCCCAAAGAAAGATGGAGGCTAGAGGATGTGTATAGACTCAAGGAAAATCAATAATATTACCATCAGATATAGATTTCCATTGCCAAGGATGGATGACTTGATGGATTGCTTGAGTGGAGCAATATTTTCTTTGAAGGTTGATTTGAAAAGTGGGTATCATCCAATTCGAATGAGAGAAGGTGATGAATGGAAGACAATATTCAAGACAAATGAAGGGATATACGAATGTCTTGTCATGCCATTTGGCTTAACGAATGCACCCAGTACTTTGATGAGACTGGTGAATGAAGTCCTGAAGGATTTCATAGGGAAATTCGTCATTGTATATCTTGATGATATATTAATTTTCAGCAAGACAGAAGCAGAGCACTTGAAGCATTTAGCTGCAGTGATGAGAATATTACAGCAAGAGAAATTGCTAATAAATATGAAGAAATCATCATTTAAGAGGACATAACTCATTTATTTGGGTTTTTTTATCTCTGCAAATGAGGTGAAGATGGATCCAGAAAAGGTAAATGCAATTAAGAATTGGCCATCGCCAAAGAGTGTGTTTGAAGTTCGAAGCTTCCATGGTTTGGCAAGTTTCTACAAGAAATTCATTCAAAATTTCGGTGGAATTAGCGCACCAATGATGGATACTATGAAGAAAAGACACAAATCTTTTCACTGGACAGAAGAAGCAGAGAAGAGCTTCAATCTGCTGAAGAAGAGGATCACTGAGCAACCAATTCTTGTTTTTCTGGATTTTAGCAAGACATTCCAGGTCAAGTGTGATGCGAGTGGATTTGCAACTGGAGCGGTCTTGAGCCAAGACGACAAGCCGATTGCATACTTCATTGAAAAACTAAATGAGGGGAAGATTAAGTACTCAACATATGACAAGGAATTCTATGCAGTCATACAAGCACTGAAGAAATGGAGACATTATTTGGTTCCTAAAGAGTTTGTTTTGTACAGTGATACTCATTCTTTACAATTTGTGACTCAACATGAGAAGTTGAACCAAAAACATGTTAAATGGGTTGAATTCATGCAGAATTTTACTTTTGTAATTAAGCATATTTATGGAACTGCTAAAAAATTTGTTGATGCTTTGAGCAGGAAATGTTTGCTTATGCAGGAATTCAGAGTCAATACTTTGGATTTTGATAACCTCAAAGAAATGTATAAGGATGACCCAGATTTTAAGGAAGCATATGAGGCATATAAGAATCCAATTCTCAGGGAAAGAAGCCAATGGACCAAGTATATGATCTAGGATGGGTTATTATTCTGGGGCAATCAACTATGTATTCCAAAATGATCCATGAGGGAGAACCTGCTGAAGGAAAAACACAGTGGAGGATTGGTTGGACACTTCAGTCATGATAAGACATTCTCAAAGTTGAATGGATCATATTTTTGGCCAGTGATGAGGATAGATGTTAATAAATTTGTGGATAGATGCAGGATTTGTTAGCACACAAAAGGGAAAAGATAGAACACGGGGTTATATCAACCATTACCCATACCAGAAAGGTCATGGGACATAGTGAGCATGGATTTCATATTGGGATTGCCAAGAACACAAAGAGGATGTGATTCAATCTTTGTGGTAGTCGACAGATTTTCAAAAATGGAACATTTCATACCATGCCAGAAAACCAACGATGCAACTCATATTGCTAACTTGTTTTTCAAGGAAGTCGTCAGAGTTCATGACTTGCCAAAGAGTATCGTGTCTGATCGGGATACCAAGTTCATTGGACATTTCTGGAGGACCTTATGGAAAAAGTTGGGGACAAGTTTGTCTTTTAGCCCAACATATCATCCTCAGATGGATGGACAGATAGAGATCGTGAACAGAAGCTTGGGATATTTGTTGAGGATCTTAGTGACTAAACACCACAGTCAGTGGGATCATATTCTGCCACAGGCGGAATTCACTTACAATGATTCACTCAATAGAAGCACAGGGAAGAGTCCATTCCAGAGTGTATATGGACTGCAGCCAAGGGGAGTTTTTGAATTGAAAGATTCAGAACAAGATGAATTCAGGAGTGCTAGTGCAGAAGACTTTGCAGAAGAAATGAAGGAGCTTCACAGCCAAATGAAGGAGCGATTGTAGAATTCAAGTCAAGAATACAAGCGAAGAGCAGATCAACACAGGTGAAAACTTCAACTTGAAGTTGGTGATTTGATTCTTGCACATTTGAGGAAGGAAAGGTTCCCGAGGGGAACGTATAATAAACTAAAGATGAAAAAGATTGGACCATGCAGGGTCATAAGGAAATTTGGGGCAAACGCATATGAGATTGAATTACCCAATGGGGTCGAAATCTCATCGATATTCAATGTTGCGGATTTGTACCCTTACAGAACTAAAGAAGAAGGAGCAGAAAATGAATAGAAACAGGTTCAATGGACAAAACAAATGCCTGTAGATGAAAATCCATAGATGGAAAGTATAATTGACAAGAGGGTGAGCAAAAAGACTAGGACAAAAGAGTATTTTGAATACTTGGTCAAGTGGAAAGGACACCCAGTTGAAGATGCTAGTTGGGAAGATGAAACTGAAATCCATAAGCATGGACAGACCGTGCACGAGCTCATGAACAGGAGTTAATGAAAATTTTCAAGCAAGGGAGTATGATACAGGAGCATCGTAAGCAGCCAGCCAAGTGAGCATGAAGGCAAAAGATAGCTGGAAAGCGCAACACACATTTTACATGTTTTGAAATGTTTTTGAAAAATTAAGAAGAGGATGTTAATGTAGTAGTTAAGGGAAATGTACTTTCATGTTGTAAACAAATATTGAGTGATTTTCTCTCACTTGTCAATATAAAAGACATTTAAGTCTAATTAATGAAAGTAGGTAGTTTTGAATCAAGAGATTAGACAGTTTAGAAGTGTAGGAGGGAAAATGGATATAGACACCCTCACTCTTGTATTATTGTGTCTTTTGTAACATTATCAACATAGAGAGTTGTAGCAGAGACTTTTAGAGAAGAACCCAGGTACATGAGAAATTGAGTTAATATATGAAGCTTTGACTCAGATTTCATGGTGTTATGATGCTTATTGTTTACATATGTTGAGTGGTTTGCTTACAATTGTTTTATTCTCTTTATCATGCATTTGCTATGATTATATGTTGTGTTGAATGTATGAAGTATGAGAGAGAAAGAGAATGAGTTTCAATTGTTTCTCATCCTGAGAGAGTTCCTGCAAGGAGTGTAGTGAAATGTCCACAAGGTGTGCATCGACAAGGGTTCTGAGTTTTATCTTAGAAATATCAGGAGGGATACCGTTGTTATCATTCCAGCAGAAGTGCAGGTGAAGCACAGAAACCGTGCAAGGTGTGTGCAGGCTATTCGAGGCCTTAGAACTTATCAACTAAGGTTGAAATGTTGAAGGACCGCTGTTGCAGAAAGTGCATAGAGTCAAAAGATCAAATACCAAGGAGTATTTGAAATATTGCCTCAAGGAGTGCGTGCAGGAGTCCTTTTAAGAGACTCGAGTTTACAGGTTAAAGATAACGAGGATCAACACATTTGAAGTGTTCAAAGGGAGATGAGGAAATGAAATCATCGTGCAGAAGGTTAAGTTTTTGGGGAAGAACATTGGCTCATTTCACAGAGATTCTTGAGGAAGAAATAGAACGATCGAAATTCTCCGTGGAGAACTCGCGAAATTGCGAGGAACGTAGGATCGAGAGGGGTTGCATGGTGGATAAGGATTGGACAAACCCATTACATTGGTGTCAAGGATCAACAAAGACCATTGATTGTGGTAAGTTTGGGTCGTCGGATCATTTCGCGAACTCGGGGTTCATGAGTTTGGAGGTGGAAGACCAAACTATTGGAGTCGCAAAGTGTCGAGTTGCGAGAAGTGGAGGAAGAGATCTAGACCCTTGGATCCAAGCCATGGGAGAACCGTCAGATCTGAATCTTCATGGGGTATCGCATATCGTGAGTTCTGAGGATAGACGAAATCCTTTAGTTGTGAGAATTCCCGAATAACGAGAAGTAGGGAAACTGTTGGATCTGAACAAGTAGGAACAACCATTGGATCAGAACCTCTTCGCTATATTGCATATTAGGGTTTCAGAGGTTGGAAGGAATCAGTTTCGACTCCAGGAGTCGTGAAAAGCCAAGGGTCGAGGTCTCGGGTGAGCATGTGGTGCGTCCATTGAGTGGGGACCGTGTGGTTGACAGGTGGGCACTCATTGCCTGGGAAGGAGTCAACACCCTGTTGACTTATCATGCTTCGAGTTCTCATAAGAAAGGAGCACAAAGGCTCAACAACTCAAGTCACGAATTTGTGAGTTTCGAGAAGCACTGAAGGAGTCAAACCTTCTCTGAGTTTCGCATCTCAGAGTTTCGTAAAAGAAGGGGTCGGAGGTTCAACCCTTCAACTAGTGAACTCACGATTTGTGAGTGAGGTTAGTTCTTAGTTGTAGCCGGTGGTTATGCATGGATTACTCTAACAGGGAGGATCCATACCCCATCGCATCTCGGGTATCGGCGTTTATTGAAGAAAAGTCGAGGGTCTTCGACCCGCAAACACACGAGTGGCAAATGGAATTTGTGCAAAGACCAGGTCATGGTCGTATGGTAGTGTAAGGATCACTCTTGTTGTTAGTTTCTCAAGGCGATTTTTCACAAGGACCTGTGGATCGGATTTGTTAAAGGTTTCAGTAGGGAGCCAAAGAAGTCGCTTCGGCTTAAGGATAATTTAGAACGATCCTGAGCGAATCTCAGCCCGAGGGAAAAGGGGGTCTGCGTTAATTTTACATCACACTTGAGTATATTGAATATATATAGGTGATTGAGGTAACCAAAGGATATCTAAGATGAATTTCAAAGGAAAGGTGAAGAAAAGAAAATTGGAATTCAAGGGAGGATAAATTCTTTTGATGATGCTTTCTAAGGTATGTTATTTACAGGTCATCTCACCATTTTCGCAATAAACATGTTTCTAGAATGATTCAGACTGTTATATTTCTATGCCATTGAGGAAACATATCCAAGTATCCGTGGTAAAAAATTCATCTTGTGGGGCTTGTATTGTTTTAGTTACACTTCGTGGAAAATAGGGTTTGTGTCTAGTCCTGAAACTAGTCTAAAACATGTGTTTCATGTAAAAATGTCATAGCTTCTTCATAACAGATACAAATTCAATAAGACCAAATGTTTTCATTAGAGTATAGGATTTAGTATTTTTTGTAACATTTTCAGATCCATTAAAAAAATATGTCGTGTCGAGAACACTCTAAAAGGTTTCTCTCTAGACTAAGCCAGAATTCAGCAAGGTATGCCATTTTTGTTATAACTCTTTTTATGAGATGTCCCAAGTAGTGAAACCTAGAGGAATTGCATAAAACACATGTAATAACATTGTGTATCATTTGCAGATATTACTTCATTATAGGTACATAGTTATTATTATTTCAAATTAGGGCTGCTAACTAATCCAAAACTAGTCATGTGAGACTAAAGAAAAGTTTAATGAAAATGCTAGTCTCTTGTTGTTAAAGTTAAGGAAGTTTTGCAGGTATGTGATCATATAAACTAGGTCTATTACAGAGTTACAAATCATATTTTGATGATGATATTGATGAAGTTTTTTGGTTGAGGTACATGTTGGGTACATGGTTGAGACAAGTAGTTGATGAGTTGGCACATACCTGAGGTGTATAGTTGATGATGTTGGTACATATTGATGAGTCATAGTTGATGAGTAGTTGGCACATGATTGGCACATACCTGGTACATGGTTGGATGCACGTGTTTATGGTATAGGTTGATTACAGGTTGTTTGGTATAGGTTGGTTCATGGTTGATGCACTTGTTTATGGTACAGGTTTATTACATGTTAAGGTATAGGTTGATGCATGGTTGATGCATGGTTTATTTTTATTGGTAAAGGTTTATTGGTACAAGTTTATAGCAATATATATTGCAGTGATAGTGTGATTGTGGTTCCATCATTATACTTCTACTTTAGCGTGTTTGGACGGGGCAAGGAGATGTGGTTGTAGCCACCTTCTAATTTTAGTCGGAGAACATAGGGGGTTGTAGCCTCCTTCTGGTTGTAGCCAGAGAATAGGGGAGTTGGTGATTCCTTTAGGTTTTAGCCAGAGAAACAAGGGGGTTGGAGCCTACTTCCAGTCGCAGCTGGAAAGCAAAGGAAGTTGGTGCTTCCAATGAATGTAATTCTTCAAGACATATAATAAAATTCATTCTATGGTTTTCTCCCACTTTGGGTTTCCACCTAAAAAATTGGTGTATTGTGTATGTGTATGATTGTCCATTTGTTCATTGCTTATTTACTCTAGATTTATTGGATGATAATGCTACATTGATATAAAACTTGGATTATATGGTTAAAACAGATTAAATTTATCTATTATTGGTTTCCCCCCCCCCTCTTAGTAATCCAACAATTGGTATCAGAGCAGGTTCCTTCAGAAATTAGTTTAACCATTGAAAGGTAGATCATCGAGAGAAACAACTTGTATAAAAATGGAATACCACAGTTCAATGGACAGAAGTATGAATTTTGGAGCACAAGGATGAAAACATATATACAGGCACATGGATTTGAAATTTTGCAATCAATTGTAGATGGATACACAGCACCAGCAGTTCTGCCAACAAATGACTAAGAAGTGAAACTCGGTCAGAATAATTCTAAAGCCAAAAATGCACTTCTGAATGGTCTTAGTGAAATGATATTCACCAAAGTTTCACATTGTAAATCAACTAAAAATATTTGGGACAAACTTCAAAATATTTAAGAAGGAGATTCAAAAGTCAAAGAAGCAAATCTTCAAACTTATAGAGGTTAGTTCAAACTTAAGATGAAGGAATATGAGAATATTGTAGCTTAAATTTTACGATTTCATGAAATGGTAAATGCAATCATAGGATTGGGAGAAGAAATCAAAGAATCTGTAATTGTTCAAAAAGTACTAAGATCTCTTCCTATGAGATTTGGCCCTAATATATCAGCACTAGAAGAAAGATTAGATCTAAACTCAATAAGTATGGATGAATTACATGGAATATTCACAGCATATGAAATGAGAGCTGAACAAGAAAATTCAGATATAAAAGAAGCAGCCCTCAAAGCATCCAAAAAGTCAAATAAAAAGGGAAGACAAAGAGAAGAACATAGCATCAGTAGTGACGTCTTGGAAGATGATGAAGAAGTGGCCAACTTTGTCAAAAGAATGAACAAGGGAACCGCCGGTAGGTATAGAGGTAAGCTTCCTTTAATTTGTTTTAATTGTGATGGTATTTGTCATTTTGCTAACAAATGTCCTTATAAGAAAATGAGAAATGATGAAGGTTACTCAAAAGGCAAACAAACATATAAAGAAAAAATAACCACAAAGAAATTTTTCAAGAAAAGATTATCCACCAAAGAAGACATCTCATCATCAAATGAAGATGAATTCAGTGAAAGTGATACAGCAAGAGTTCTATTCACGATAGTAGAAGACTCTGATAAAGAAGACTCTGAAGAAGAATATGAAGAAGCTGAATAAGAATATGAAGAAGGCGAATAAGAATATGAAGAAGTCGAAGAAGAAATTTAAGAGGCATAATTTGACTATTGATAGGAATTAATGTGTGCCATATAAGTTATCATAAGAGAAAAGAATAAAAAAAAAAAACTACAAGAAGAACTACACAAGAAAGAAGACACTCAAGAACTACAACAAATGATCACAATGGAGTTGTTGAAAGATAGAACAAGACAGTACAGAAAATGGCTTGAACAATGTTAATGGATTTCAAATTGACAAATATATTTTGGACACAGGCAGTGCATACAACACTTCACATTAAAAATAGATTAATTCTTAGAAACAACACTGACAAAACTCCCTATGAGATATGGAAAGGAAGACTAGGAAATGTGAAGCACTTCAGATTTTTGGAAGAAAATGCTACATCAAAAGATAAGATGGAAAAATTGGAAAGTTTGACTCTCGGGTGGACAAAGGAGTACTTGTTGATTACTCAAGTACAAGGAAAGCATACAAGTGTTACAATTTGAGATTGAACAAAGTTGTATAAAGCATCAACATAACAATTGATGAAACAGGAAGACCAGAATCAAAGGAAGAAGAAAATGAATCAATGGAACAACTTTTTGAAGAAGAAACAGAACATGAAAAGGAAGTAGAAGAGGAATATGAAGAGAATATGACAGAAGCGGAAGAGAAAGTTTAGCAAGTTCCTCCGGAGACACCTAGAAGACAAGTACATAAGAATCATCCTTCAGATCAAATTATCGGAAACAAATACACAGGAGTTGAGACTAGAAGAAGAATCCATTCACCAAAACAAATACACCTAGCACTCACATCTACGATTGAACCAACCTATTTTGAAGAGGCCAGCAAGGATGGATTTTGGAACAAGGCCATCGATGAAGAATTGGATCAAATAGATAAAAATGACACTTGGGAATTGGTTCCAAGACCAAATGAGA